>WAAE01006640.1:0-106242 GCA_013400495.1 Nicator chloris | reverse complement strand
GCGAACCGGGCGGGGCCGGGCCGGGCGGTGCCGGCGCTGCGCCCGCCCCTCTCGGTGCCTGCCGGCCGACGGGAAGCAGCATGGCTCCCGGCGTGGAGCTGGGTTTCGCGGCGGCGGCGGAGGGCCCGGGCGGTGCCTGGCGGCTGCGCAGCGCCTATTTCCCCAGCAAGGTCGGGGGGCGGCCGGCGTGGCTGGCCGAGGCCGGCCTGCCGGGCCCCGCCGCTCTGCGCTGCGGCCGCTGCCAGCAGCCCTGCGCCTTCCTGCTCCAGCTGTACGCGCCGCTGCCCGGCCGCCCCGACGCCTTCCACCGCACCCTCTTCGTGTTCGCCTGCCGCAGCCCCGCCTGCTACCGCCTGGCGGGGCCGTGCGGGCCCTTTCGCGGTGAGGCGCGGGGACGCAGGGAGGGGATGGGGCGAGGGCCGCCGGCCGCCGTCCCGCTGACCGGCGCGTCTCGCCCGCAGTGTTCCGGAACCAGCTGCCGCGGCGGAACGACACGTNCGGCGGCTGGGCAGCGGCGCCGCGCTCTGCCGCGTCTGCGGCTGCCTCGGGCCGCGCTGCTGCGGGCGCTGCCGCCGCTCCGCCTACTGCGGGCCCGAGCACCAGGCGCTGGACTGGCGGCGCGGGCACCGCCGCTCCTGCGGGCAGGACGCCGCCGGAGGTGGGTCCGCGGCCACCAGGGACCCCTGGAACGGGGTCAGCTCGACACGCCTGCCAGCCTGTGGTTAATACTGCACCGATCTGCAGCCTTTGAGTTCTTAAATGCTGCTGCTAGCACTGTTTGGTCTGCCTTCCACACCTCTTGGATTTACAGAGGTTCAAAGCAACAGGACGCCTGTTGCAGTTTTCCACTGTCCTTAACGTAACAGTATTTCTTACCTTCAGGTCAGGTTTAGCAGTGGTGTAAATCTTCCTTGCTCATGCAATGTTTCTGCTCTGTAGTTTGCTGTGTAGCTTTTGGGGAGAAGGATGTGAAATACGAGATGACGTTGTGAAGTGGTACCTGTCTTCTGTTTTCTAGATGACTCGGCAGATGCAATTCCAGAGCATAACGAATTCCTTTTTCCAGAATATGAAATTTTGATAGAACCTGAGGAACCAGAATTTCCTGCTGACAGCACTGACGATGAACAAGGAGCTGAAGGTACATCAAAGGATGCGAAAGAACAAGAGGAACTTGGAGCTGCAGGCATTGCAGGTCAGAAATAAAATGCTGCCTGTAATTCTTCCCAGTGATACCTGTTATCACATCTTTAAAATATCAAATACTGTGATTTTTAAGCGTTCCTTGTAAACTACTGGTGAAAAAAGGCTAAATGTGCGGTCACTTGTGATGCTACTTTGTTGTAGACATCCCATAATTAGAGCTGCGTTTACGGGAGAGACTTACTAAGCTCTTACCCCGGGAGCTGTTGAAGCAGCTGTTGCTGCAGATAGCTCGGAGTTACACTGTGTCCCTGTGTGCTTCCAATAGGTAAGGAACAACTCAAGAGAGAAAGACAAGACTATGAGCACCTGCTGCTGGATGCTGTTGGAATCAGGAGATTGTTCGATTGTCTTGACTTGACTTAGTTTAATTTATAATTTATTTTTTTTATTAAAAATAAAATTTCCTTCTCTGTCCTAGCAGAAAACTGGTTTGAGGATATTTTAACTGACTTTGAATTCAGTAGTTGAAGTGCAGGCTCCATCCTCCCTGCTCCCTCTAAATTCATGATGGGTTTGCTGTGGCCACACTGGCTTTGAACATACCCAGGGTGGGGAGTTTGTGGTGGTGCCAGGGAAGGATGCTGGGTTCCTGGTGGTCCCTTGCTGGAGTCCAAAGCTGTCTCAAGAATGTTTAGTGCTCCCAGTTGACGTGGTTGTTGGAGTGTAACAGTTACACTCTTCAGTGTTAAAAACTGAAGTCTGGCACATGCGCAGCACACGGGGCCTTTTTCAAATGTCGTATCCTGAAGGTTCTGTAGTCTCAGTGATACCTGCTGGGAGCCATAAACTTTGGTAGATTAACTCCTTCCCTTTCCAGTATTCCAGTACGGACATCTATGTTTAAAATGGAACTAAAACTAGTAAATGGACCTGTGTGTGACTGAACTTCAATACACCATGAAAAGAAAAAAAATCTTAGATTTATGCCAGGAATGACTTACGAAGCAAAATGAATTTACAGGTGCTAATACTGTTTTTAATTTTTAGTGTCTTGCATTAGCCTGTAACTTTTATTGTTCTTTTTTCTTGCTTAGATGAAGCATTTCAGTCCTTAGATGAAGAGACATTGGAAGCAATGGCAAAACATGAGACTGAAGAAGAAAAGGTCTTCCGAATGTTTAAAAAACAAGTAGCTGCTGAACCAGAGCAGGTCAGGAGATGGGGTGACCTTTGAATATAGCGGTTCTGACACAGCATCCTGCTGCAGCTGCAGCGTTTCACTGCCTTTTGTACCTAGTTAGGAATGGGGGTGCCTCCTCATCCTCCACACACCTAACCCACACACTCTCATCTTCCTTATGTGCTGAACTTAATTCGTGCTAATGTAAGAGTTTAGCACCTGCTCATCCATCTTAAACAGCCACTGGTCAGGATGAGATGGCATGAGGGTGCTGAATTCCCCACAGTGTGGAAGGAGCCACCATGCTGTGACCTGGTTCTGACCAGTTCTTTAGAATGCTGCATTTGCAAATGATATTTTGCCATGGTTATTAGTTCAAAGAACTGACCTTCTTCTGCTCCTCTACAGCTTTATCTGTGACACTAAACACCAGTTTTCTACCAAGATGAAAGGATAGTCATGAGAACTTAAACTTCTGCTGTATTTCAGATTATTAGATACTGCAGAGGAGGAGAAGGTCCACTCTGGGTGTCAGGTGAAAATAGACCTGAAGAAAAAGATATCCCAAATTGTGTGTGTGGTGCCAAAAGGATATTTGAATTCCAGGTATGTAAGCTCATTTAATAATAATGCAGGTAATGTATTTCAGACTCAGAATCTAATCGTGTTGGTGTTGGCTTGTAACTGGAGCAAGAAGGTTGAAGTTGCAACAAACTAACTATGCTAAATGATTGTACACAGCCTTTATTTACTCTTGCAAGTGCTTTTTCACTTCATGATGCACATTATAAATAAGTTTGACTGTAAGTATTCAGCTGTAGAATTTTGAATGCTAGAGGTGTATGTACAGTGAACACAGCTAATGTCATGAAAAGACAAAACATAGTTACAAACAAGAATTTCAAATGGTGGGAGGCTCACAGATCAGGCAAGTCTTACAAGGTCAAATAAAGCTTACCTGGAATTCCAAATTTATTTTATTTGAGCTGATATATAGTAGCTTCAGCTGGGATTTTGGTGTAAGAGAATATTAATTCTTACACCAAATGCAGGATTTTTCTTCAGGAGAAGTGGAGAGAGTGGGGAAATCTGTGGCCTGCCTCTAAACCTTTTGGTTTTCCTTGAAGATTATGCCACAGCTCCTGAATCACCTTCAGGTTGACAGCCTTGGAGAGAGCATTGACTGGGGAACGCTGGTGGTGTACACTTGTGCTGACAGCTGCGGTGGGGGAAACGAATACCTGGAGGAGTTCATATGGAAACAAGACTATTCCATGGGCTGTACTTCATGAAGCTGAATCATCCAAATGGAATACTTGATTTGTTTCACTGCATCTCTGCACTATGCAAACTGGTAGTTGAACTGAAGTCACTGATAACCGTGCATCTTGTAACAGTGATAAAACTGCTTTAACTAGACCTTGACAGTCTCTCCTGTGCTCCAGAGCTTTTACTTCAACCTGGTAATGAAGCCAGATGCATTCAAGAAAGGTTCATTTCAAATCTCACATCTGAAAGTATAATAAATAAAGCTGAAAAACTTTTGGATTGGTGAAATTGTCTTTTGTTGGTAATGGAACTTCAAAAACCTAAAAGATTGCCTGTCAGGATTTTCACTGGGCTACTCAAAATTAACATCCATTCAAAGAAAAGCAGACTACTGTAAACCACTTGAGTGCTTATGCTGAAGAGCTGTACAGGAGTCAGGTAAAACAAAGCTGCATAGCCTTTTGCTGTGGAACTTCAGTCCGCTTCCCTTTCTCAACAGGTACACTAAACCTAACTTGGGAGTTTGTTTCATGTTCTGATTGAGTGGTTATTTGAGATAAAATGCACAAAAATTAAGTGTTTTATCTGACTTCAAACTATTAGCTGTATGCAGTAGTTTAACTCCGTTACCTGGTGCAGAAGCAGTTTAAACAGTCAGCCCTACCAGAACACATTTGTCTTCTTACACACTGCCTCCAGCAGCAGATTTTCGGGCCAAATTGTACCTTAAGTCTGCCACCATTGGTGATGTTTAAAAATAAGTGTCCTCTGCAGAGATTCTTCCACTATATGACTGCCATATAACTGAGGCAAGAGAAAAGTGAAACCATAATGCTGAAGCTTTTCTGTCATAGTTGCTTAACTACTCCTATAGCTATGGCTGTATTTGCAGAAAAGGCTTTTTTGTCTTTCTGTATAGAACTGATTTCAGTTACATATTCCCTTATCCTGCTCCAACCATTTATGGCTGCTTACCTGTGACTCTGTGGGGCCTACTGTGGGGTTTTTGAAATCATTTAGATGTTGAAAGTACCCAAATAAGAAGGCAGAGAATGCTGTACCTGGAAGTGGTTTTGTTATCACAGAACTTAATTTCTGGCAGGGTAGTTTTAAGCCCTGGTCCGTGTTGTGAAAGAGCAAACTCTTAAGTCACTAGTACAGGTTGATTGATTTTGTTCATCCCATGCTTTCTCAGGGCTCCAAACTTTCTGAAGAGTTGAAGAGTTTTGCACATAAGTTGGTAATAGTTCAGGTCTTGCAAAGCATGGACAGCCAAACAGTTGTAAAGAGCTCTCAGGACCATTCATGAGCTCACAGCACAGAGTGGTGCAGCACTGAAGGCAGCGCAGTGTTTGACTATATCCTGCACAGCTACATGAATAAACAACTTTCTGGTAAGATCCATGAAACCAGTCATTAAAACACCTGGTGTAGAAAGAAGACTGAAGATTAAGGGCACTCAGGATTTGCAAATGGAGCAGTATCAAAGCCAGCCAAAACTTAATTTTGTCTGGAATGAAACACCAACTTAGTAATGAGACCATTGTTTACATTTCGGTTAGTTTCAGATAAAAGCTGTTTGAAATAACGTGTAAGTCATGGAGAGGTTACTATTACTGGAAATTAACTGAAGAAAAAGTTTATTTTTAATTCTCAGCCCATTAGGCTTCAAGCATGGTTCAGAAGGAAGATTATGTACATACTGACTCCAGTTGGAAGGGCTTTGACATTTTACAGGAACACTAATATTGTGAGGCTGTCACAGCCGGTAAAATACAAAAGTAGTAATTTAAAGAAATTCTAGAAGCTAAGCAGGGATCTGTTTCAATTCAGTGAAGTGCAGCTATTTAAGACTTGCCTAAATCCCATCTGTTGAATATGAGGCAACACATACTCAAACACAAGCTGCTTTAACCAGTCATCTCTTTTGCTTTAACACATTGGAAATATTCAAGGTGGACATTGCCAAGGATGTGACTGCTGGTATGCAAGCCAGAGCACTGCTAAGATTCTCTCAAAACAACATGTCACTTAGAGCAGTGCATCTGCTATTAAAAAATCAATTAAAAAAAAATTCAATGTATTTCATTCTACCAGCTGGGTAATTTTAAAATTTATTAAGACAGTTGCCATAGTTGTATAAACAGGGTTTATTGTACATGTGGAGTTGAAGAAAGAAAGAGAAGAAAGGTATATATTATATATATATGTACAGTGAGCCATTTTAATTAATAAATTTATTCTATCTTGCTTAATACTGGAAACAGGGAATGTGTCTGGCATCAAAGAAATTTAAAGTTGAAAAAATTTAAAAGCTAAAGTTCTGAAAATTATAAAAACCGTGGTCTTATGGAAGGAACTTAAAACATATATACATGGCAATTTAAGTGGTTTATACACTGAGTGACACAGTTGCATTTGTCTTTAAACCAACTTACAGATTTACTATTAATAGAACTGGCATTAAAACTATTTAAAAGCTAGAATATAAATAAAAGTTGGAGGGGCTGCTCCAGGAACAGCCCACTAAAGCAACTCACAGTAACTCAGTAGACATATTCAAGAATACAGTTCCCCTTGAGCATCAGGGAAGTAGGCACTAACTGGGAAATAGTCCAAGTCCTGGTGTTGCAGTTGCACTGGAAGTCCATTTCTTGTTACTGCTGTGCCATACACAATACCCTTTAAAATATACCCCTGATTTCTCTGAAATGTGTAGAAACTGTTACGTTGTCTTTCTGAATCCCTTTAAAATAGGATAGATGTTTTCAAATGCTTCATAGATTTCTGCTCGTACTTTAGCACCTGGAAAAAGAGAGGGGATGAACTTAAGTTTGTACCTTTCACCAAATACTTAATTTTAGCTTTTAGAATGTGTATTTGAATGCAACTCTATATAAAACCTACATGTATCCATAAATACCTATTTTTACAATCCTCTTCAACACATTTCATAGAGAGCTTACATTACCAACCTTCTCTGTTTAATCTGGTAACTGCTAAAACTTTCACTAGCATCTCTGTGACAATGCTATGTTGCAAATGGAATTTTCATATACACGATTTCCACAGGAGACCCAACAACAAAGCACAGCCTTGTAGGATGTTTGTGCAGAAAGGCCTAACTGGTGGAGCTTTTTTTGAGAATTTGAGTATCAGGGGGAGGAAGGTCTGGCAACAGAGACCACTGCAGAGGACTGCATTTCCCCCCACTACGGGGACATGATCCTCCTTTTGTCTGTGGGTCTTGTGGGTTTCTTCTCCACAGTAAGACACGGCATGAACGGAGTAGGTTGAGCAGGTCCTAGAGCTCAAGTATCTCTCCTTCTTTGGCTGCTGTATTACAGAGCATGGCAGCAGCCTGCAGCCAAGCTGCCAAAAAAAAAAAAAAGCTAGCTCAGTCACAGAGTCTTTCAGATTTTGCCAGAAAGATCACCTGCATTCTTACAGCTTTTTGGGCACCTGCATACCTGACAAAGGTTGATGATCGTTGTTCCTTTGATCTAGCCAAATGTGCTGTTGCTTTGTGCATTCTCACCTGTTAAGGAATATAGTGCAGGGAGCTCTGTGTGCAGTGGCAGGTCTGAGCTGCAGGCTGAGCTCTGGGTGCAGGACCCCCAGGCAAGAGGCCTGAACTGCTGAATCTTTGCATAGCAAAGCCTGGTGGAGCCCTCAAGGAAACCTGGTCTGACTGTGTGAGTGGGGTGTGTAGGGAGTCAAGCCTGTTGGCTTTGCTGGAGCTGCCCACTGCAAGCAGGCTTTGGTCCTACTGGTGTGGCTCTGACTGCCAGAGTGGCTGCTGGATGGCTGCACAGGGAAGTGTCCTTAACATCACCATCCATGGAATACTCTGTTAACTCTCCTTTCTCAGTACTGTCATCCCTAAAGGAAAAGTAGCTGGCAGCTTATGTATCCCTGTGTGTTCTCTTGCAGTAAGATACTGTCTTCACTTACCAGTTAACACCACTTTTCCAGAAACAAAAATAAGCAGAACAATTCTTGGCTTAATCATTCTGTAGATTAAGCCAGGAAACAATTCTGGCTCGTAGCTGTAAGAGAAGAGAGTGAGAATGTTTAAACATGCTCACAGACCCATGTTCCACCCTATCTTCTGGGCCCAGTCTAGGATTGGGCAGAGCAGATGTAGCCTTCCCTGAAACTTGGGGAGGGTAACAGGGAAGATCATTTTGCCAGGTTCACATTGGGCAGCCCCAGTTACACCTGAGGCAGTGCAGAGATGGGAACAAAGATGCAGGTTTCCCTGTGATGCAAAGGAATAATCTAAACAGATGTCACTTTCTAAGACAGTATTCAACAAGAATGAAACATAAGCAAGCCTTTTTTTACCTGCTGAACTGCTGGTGTGTGAGTACCAATCCTTCCAGTCTGATGGGAAATTTCACATCACAGCTGCCCACCATATTCTGAATTTTAAAATCCAAAAATTTTGCAGGAAACCCCAGTTTCTGAACAACTCTTGCATACTTCCTTGCTGCCAGTCTGGATTGCTCCTCACTGAAGTGAGAACAGGATATCCCTATTACTTCCTCAGTTAAGTATTACTTCAAGCAAACAGCATTAAACCACAAATACCTAATTGGGGGAAAAAAGTCTGTGTGGAGGAAGAGGGGAGTTCACATGCAAAATTTTTACATCCAAAATTAACAACTAGCACTGACTGGTTTTCATGCTAATTTTGGTAATAGGATCCTGGACACCATTAGTGTTGTACTCACTGTTCATGAGACACAAAACAGTAAATTATAAATCCATATATTTTACACTTTTAAAATATTGACCAGAGTCCCTCTAATGGGAATTAAGATTGTTACTTAAGTTTTCACTGTAGAAAACCTTGAACTACTACTGCTAGAAAATACATACTTCTATAAAAATCTGTCAGATGGCTAAATCTTCTGCTTGATTCAGCCCAGGCATTCAAACATGGGTTTAATACAACAGCACAGCCTTACCCACTGTTGCAGAATTCAGTTTGCTTCAGGTTTGTAAACAGCTGAGGATCTGTTTGTTCCTGATGCAGAGTAAGACAACTTGAATTTCAAGTGTCACCAGGCAGAGGAAGTGTTTCCCTGTACAGATCTATTCATTCATCTCTGCTCATTAGTTTATTCCTTCTGGATTCCTAGCAGGCTTCTTTGAAGCAGAATTTCTCTGCTGCCCACCAGAGTTAAGCTTATGTTTAGTTTTCAATTCCTGTGCTTTAATGGTCATGTTAAGAACAGATCAGACTACAGGAACCAGAGATTTGGAGCTCTTGTCCTGTGATGAATGAAGCTATTCAAATATAAAATCCTTCTCTCACCATCCTTACACTTTAAGCAGTTCCAATACGTAGCTGCTGAATTTTTTAAATTATTAGAAAAAGCAGATAACTGCAAAGCCAAAAAACTGAATATAATAACCTCTGCAAACCAGTTTATCTGACTTAATGAAAGTGCTTCAGAAACACAACTACCATTTCCCCATAAGTTCGGAAGTCCCTCCAATAATAAACAGCATTTTCTGTAGAAATGTGTATGATCTGAAGTAACTGTGAAGCAAGCTTAGTTGCACCTGTACAACTCTGATGTGTATATATAAACAAGCATCATGGGACATGAGAAAAGACAGCCTGAATTAGTTTGCTTGTAATGCCTAAACATACCTTTTTGCTCCTGTGCACACCATTTTTCCAGAGCTGAATATCAGTGCAGTAGTACGTGGTTCTCTTATTCTCATAATAACAGCAGCAAAACGCTGAAGTGTGAGCATTGAGACTGTTAGTGACACACTGCTGTCATCATTACATTAAAACCCAATCTGCATCATCTAAGTAGCAAGATACACTGTCATGCAAGGAAAACTAAGGTCAAACGTGCTTACATATCACTCAAAGTTTACCTGAAATGCTTAAACTGTAAGTACCTTCAAGCACACACACTGAGAGGCAGAGCCAGGCAGGAAGGATATTTACCAATGCATTCCTATTCATCTCTCATTACTATATATGCAACATATAAATAATGCTAACATTTGCATCGGAGCAATAGAAATAATATAAAAATTAATTTTAAAAATTCCTCCATATGTGTTGGAATTTTATCTCTTATAAGTAGGATGGAAGACTATCAAAAAAAAATGGACAGTGTTACAGTACCAGCAAACAGAACAGCTGGAGGTCAAAGTCCTGTGTAAACAGAAGTCACCTCAGCTACCACAGTAGACACAGCAGCTGGATGAGCTCTAGCTTTTTTTTCCTAAGAATTTCCAAATATTCTTAAATTCCTCGAAGCAAGAGATACTGGCAACTGATGTGGGCATACACACACACAAACCCCTGTTTGTTATATTTAACTTGGAACAGCTCACCCTGCAGTCCCATGAATTGTTATACTGACATAACCAAGGCGGTAGCGTGGGTTACCCAACAGCGCATTTGTCAAAATATGACTTAAATAATATAGCCAAGCAACATCTTGCTTTGATAGATGAATGTACTGACTAAACGTCAGGAGTGTGTTACATAACCCTTCCATCCCTCTGCCATGGAAAACAGTGTTTCATATTGATTATTCTAACCTATGAGTTTTACACAGCCACCCACCCCCTACCTTAGGGGTTACCAAGGCACGCTCAAAATTTTGCTGCACTAATATCTTACTCAAATTATGTAACAGCATCACTGGTACAAACTTATAGTAACAGTCATTTATCATATATGCCTGCATGCCTGCTTTAACGTTTGAAAGCAGAGTTCAGGTCAACTGAGGCAGAATACTAAATGCTAAAACAAAAAAACCACACACACACACACACCAGGAAAACTGAAACCTTCCCAAGACAAACCAATTCAACTACATGACATCTAAACTTTCATTAGTGTCCAGCTACTGTTGTTGCAAAGGTAACATTTTCAAGAAGAGCAACCCAAATAAAACATGAAGCAACATGATTTTCTTGATTTAATGCTCCAGGTCCTTTGCTGTTGTTCAGATATCCCAAGCTAAAAAGAAGCCACTTATTTAGAACCTCACTACTATTAAGAAGCAGCACGCAACTTTGATGTCAATATGCAAAAAAATCAATTTAATTTTGCTCCATTTTGATGTTCCACCAAACAGCCATAAGAAGCAATGAGATGGCAGAAGTACTGGAGGAGAACATGAGAGAACAGAGGGGAAGCTAGACTATGAAAAATAAGCCAATGCCCTGCGACCATAAGAATTCCAGAAGAGCATCTAGGTGAAGGAAACCACAGCTCTGGCAGGAGCCCAGGATTTAAATTCTTCTTTCCTTTCTCCTTGTTGGGAGATAGGGAACAAGATTTCATCATCAGACATTTCACAGTAATATGCAAAAAGAGCTCACTGAGCACTACAAACAAATAAGCCCATATGAACAGGTTCCTACCACAAAAGGCTTGGCCATTGTATTACACTGTTGATTAGGTTTTTTCTAAATCTAACAACATACAAGCTGTGCACATCACAGCTACCTCAGCATAAAAATGTTTTTCACTAATTTGAACGTTCTAAGTTTATTAAGATTTCCCTTTTAACTACAGTATAAAACTGCATCTACAGCAGGTAGATTTTTCAGTCTATTGCAGCAGCCTGCAGCCACAACCTGTGCCTTTAATATATCTGTTATAGGATGAACTCTTAATACATTTCTCTTACCTTGGGATTATATTCAGCATTTCGGGCACGAAGTGCAATAGTTTTTAGGTCAAGTTTGCAACCAAGATTCACTGTGGACACAATATTCCTAAAGGCAGATCAGAGAAATATATTAAAAACACAATAAGCAATTCATGTGTTGTCCTCATTTTTAACCAAACCTAATCAATTTTATTATTATTTTGTTTCTCCAAGTGAGTTTGAATGGCACCTTTCCTACTAACAGGAGCACTGAGCAGTGTTTTAGCTTGGGAACCTCCTTTGTAGGGCAGAAGCTCCTAAGGCATAATTGCCAATTCCTCCTTATCTGTCAGCTGCTATGAAAAGTGTCCCATGAGAAGAATCTCTATTGGCAGGAACATTTACTGATGCTGAGAGCCCTCACCACGATCAGGGAAGCTGCTGGAAACTGGAGAAAATGAGATAGTACCATCTGAAATTTTCCTTGCTATGCCCTTCAAGGAGGAGGGTGCAGAACTAAGTGGGAATGACCCAGGGAGGTAAATGCATTGCCAGGAGATGGGATAGCAAGTCTCCAGAAAGTTTTAAAAAGTTACTAGATAAAACATTTTGTTTTCTGGGAAAACCCTGAAATGTAAAGGTCTGCAGTGAGGGAAAAAAAAAAAGTAAAATATGAGAAACTATTCTTTCAATTCATGGTATCAACCATTTCTGTTTGTCCCTTCCATACATTTCTGAAATAGTCTCTTTAGAACTGAAGTTCACTGAAAATACTTCCATACCTAAACTTAGAACTAGTTCTAGGGTTTTTTTCCTTTCTCACAAACCCAGTGTTAGCCATGCATTGGAAAAGGGAACATCATGAACTCCTAAAATGCAAGGAGTTAAAAATTACGATGGTGTTAAATGAAGACCTATATAACCCTCCATTGGTGTGCTCCAAAGATGTACCATTGACAAATCACTAAGAAACTGTTTATATTACTAAGTGGTTTAGTAATGAAGCTAAGCTAAAAATAAAAGTAAAAATTACTCATATTGCTACAGGACACTCATAAATTCTCAGGACCTCCCTTCCCACCAAAATGCAGCACCTAATTCCTGATGTGACTTTGGTCCTAAGTCTTTAAAGGTCTGTCTGAGAAAGGACATGATGCACTGACACATGGGGCACTCACTGTAGTTGGGGCACTATGCCAGAGCTCTCTGATGCCGGTGTTGCAGGAGTTATTGGAGTCATTGGAGTCATTGGAGAGGGGTACAGAGGTGTGGTTCCTGGTAAAGGGGCTGTGGTAAGAGTCTGTGAATGGAAGAGCTGGGGGGTTTGACCAGATGCTCCCTGTGTCGCTTGCTGTGATGTGGATTGCTGTGCTGCTTGCTGCTGCTGCTGCTGCCGCTGCTGTTCCTCCAATATGGACAGACTGTTGGTGCTCTGGACAGGCTGCGGTGTCAGTCCTGTGCCATATGGCATCATCGGGCTGAAAATTGGAATTCCTGGAGTCATTGCACCCTACAGAAGAAAACATGACACGAAAACCACAGATCATGATGACTCCATTTTGTTTTTAAGAGACAAAGTTTTTGGGAGGAGCCTAATAATAAATCTATGTTAGCTGAGTTGCTCATATCAAACCTGAAGCATACAGCAGTAAATTGTTAAAAAACAGAAAATCCTTGGAAATGCAGCTGTTCTATAGAATAAATAACTGCCCAAAGGAATCTAGGGACATGACATGCTTCTCACACTACCTTGCAAGCGTGTCTCAACTCTGACCCACAATTTAACTTGAAATTGTTTGAACACCAACTGTGCATCCAATGCATTCATAGCCCAGCAACAATCCATTATGTACATAGTTTAAGGAGCAACCACCAAAATTAAGTTAATCTTTCCAGCTTGTCAGTCACCTTTCAGCTTAAGAGGAACCCTATTAAGAAATCCCACATATATTCTTACACTCCGAGTTTAAGAAACCACAGTGTTTCTTATACTTCTGCATATATATCAACGGTTTCAAAAATCTGCTTTATACTACTATTATTCAATACCTAGCAGAATTTTTCAGATCTGCAAACAAAAAAAACGTGAAGCTACATGCAAGAAAGAGAAAACACATTCATATAGGAAATTCAGATCATCGTTACATCTTAAATAATTTGTTTTTACCTGAGGGGAGGCTAAGCCTTGAGCATAGGGTGGCAAACTGTTGTTCTGATCCATGATTCCAGTTATTTCTTTGGTGAGGCCAGAAGTATTTCCTTCAATTAACTTAAATAAACTTCAAATCCTAGAGGGTTTTTAACCGTTTAAAACATTCCAGCAAAGCAGCTTTTAAAGCCAAGCTGAAAGTGCTAGGAAAACATCAGCTTCAGAGAAATATGAGTCTAAAACGCTAACCAAAGCCTGGAAAGAAAAAAAGAAGTAGTATCTTGAGAACAATATCTAAACACAAACCCAAAAGCAAATCTATCAGCTGCTGACTCAGACAAGAGACACCCACGTACAAATACATACAAGAACACTCACGCATATGCACACACACATGCACAATCCATAAAAATAATCTTTTCCAGGCACACTCCATAGAAACTTTGCAGTATGATTCTGCTGAAGTCCCTGGCAGATTACCTGACTCACATGGGCAGGCCTCTGTCTAACCAAACCCTCCTGCACAAACAGCTCAAGCTGTTGATGCTCATTCTACTCCAAGCTTCAGTTTAGCTGCAAAAGCACTGATGTTTTTAGAATTCAATTCCCCTGACTGCTAACTGACAAGCTTACTGACACATTGCTTGTAAGTCTCTTCCTGGCCATTTTAAGGCTAGAGCTTTAAAAAAAAAATTTTTTCTCCTATAAGAAAAGCATTGCTGCTCAAAACAGAGCTAGGACAATCTCTTCCATCCAATTCCATAAAATAAAGCACTAATGGATTTCAAACTGTAATGACATGCATTTCATGAGGAAAAAAGAAACATATGAAAACCAATTTCAACTATACAAGTGAAACATACAATGATTTTCTTTTATTTTTTTTAGCTATACTTCTGTTGCTGTGTTATGGAAATAAACAACAGCAGTGTTGAATTTAAGTGTTATGATACCAATGATATAAAATATGATCCCATTAATTTGTAACTTTCTTAACTATTGCTGAGAAACACTCAAGGTCATTATCAGGCCAGAGGTAGGCCACCGCAAAATCAGAAGACAACCTATTCAGCCTCTCTTTTTTTAAGATATAAGAGCTTAGAGTTACAGTAATATTTACATTTCAGCTAAAAAGGCCCGGTTTTTTTCCACCCATGACCATAAGATACTATCACTTCTACCCTCACCAAAGGTATCAAGCAGAGCACCCAGGTTTTACACCGCGGGTACATTAGAAGCCTAAACATTATCCTGGAAGAGACAAAGTCAACTCCTCGACAGCCGAGCTATTTAGTAAGAGGACTGGATACCAGGCATGCCAAAACCTGCAGCCAGGGCACCGTCTACGCAGAGGTTCCTGCTGTACCCACTTAACGCCGCTTGCTCGGATCTCCACTGCAAACGTCGGGCGACGTTTTGGCCGAGGGAACAGAGTCCAGAAGCAGGAGAGAGCCCGGAGGAGGCCCCGACCCACCCCCGAGGCCCCTTTCGGGCTCCCCACCAGCCACACAGCAGCGCTCGGCGTGCGGCCACAGCCTGCCCGCGCCCCCAGCCTTCCTCGTTCCCCATCCAACACCAACACCAACACCGGCCCCGCGCAGCCCCGGCCCGCCCTCGCAGGTCCCGCAGCTGCCCGCGCCCACCCCCCGGCCGGCGCCGCGGCCGCCGCTCGCCCCCGAGACGCGGCGGGGGAGAGAAAGGCGGCCGCCGCCTCCGCGCCGCGGGAGTCCCTCCCCGCTCCCCCCGCCGCGGCTCAGGCCGTCCCGGAGGTGCGGAACGAGCCCGGCCTGCGCACCGTTCCCGCCCTCCAGGCCCGGCCTGCCCCGCACCATCGCGGCCCCACCGGCCCGTCCGCGGGCAGGGGGCGAGCGGCGGCCGCGGGGGAGCGGCGGGCACTCGGTACCTGGCGCTCGCTCCGCTCCCGCCGCGCTCAGCGCCCGCCGGAGCCCGGCCGCGCCCCGCCCCCGCGCCACCGGCGCGCCCGGCGCGTCACTTCCCGCCGCCAGCGAGACTAGAGCCTCCGCGGGGAGCAACCTTCGGAAANCAGCTAAAAAGGCCCGTTTTTTTCCACCCATGACCATAAGATACTATCACTTCTACCCTCACCAAAGGTATCAAGCAGAGCACCCAGGTTTTACACCGCAGGTACATTAGAAGCCTAAACATTATCCTGGAAGAGACAAAGTCAACTCCTCGACAGCCGAGCTATTTAGTAAGAGGACTGGATACCAGGCATGCCAAAACCTGCAGCCAGGGCACCGTCTACGCAGAGGTTCCTGCTGTACCCACTTAACGCCGCTTGCTCGGATCTCCACTGCAAACGTCGGGCGACGTTTTGGCCGAGGGAACAGAGTCCAGAAGCAGGAGAGAGCCCGGAGGAGGCCCCGACCCACCCCCGAGGCCCCTTTCGGGCTCCCCACCAGCCACACAGCAGCGCTCGGCGTGCGGCCACAGCCTGCCCGCGCCCCCAGCCTTCCTCGTTCCCCATCCAACACCAACACCGGCCCCGCGCAGCCCCGGCCCGCCCTCGCAGGTCCCGCAGCTGCCCGCGCCCACCCCCCGGCCGGCGCCGCGGCCGCCGCTCGCCCCCGAGACGCGGCGGGGGAGAGAAAGGCGGCCGCCGCCTCCGCGCCGCGGGAGTCCCTCCCCGCTCCCCCCGCCGCGGCTCAGGCCGTCCCGGAGGTGCGGAACGAGCCCGGCCTGCGCACCGTTCCCGCCCTCCAGGCCCGGCCTGCCCCGCACCATCGCGGCCCCACCGGCCCGTCCGCGGGCAGGGGGCGAGCGGCGGCCGCGGGGGAGCGGCGGGCACTCGGTACCTGGCGCTCGCTCCGCTCCCGCCGCGCTCAGCGCCCGCCGGAGCCCGGCCGCGCCCCGCCCCCGCGCCACCGGCGCGCCCGGCGCGTCACTTCCCGCCGCCAGCGAGACTAGAGCCTCCGCGGGGAGCAACCTTCGGAAATTAAACGAGGGCAAGTGCAGGGTGCTGTACCTGGAGAGGCGTAACCGCAGGTACCAGCACAGGCTGGGGACAAACCTGCTGGGAAGGAGCACTGCGGACAAGGACCTGAGGGTCCTGGTGAACAGCAGGCTGTCCATGAACCAGCAGTGCCCTTGTGGCCAAGAAGGCCAGTGCTATCCTGGGCTGCATTAGGAAGAGCATTGCCAGAATATCAATTCTGTCCCCCTACTCAGCCCTGGTGAGGCACATCTGGAGTGCTGTGTCCTATTCTGGGCTCCTCAGGACAGGAGAGACGTGGAGCTCGTGGAGCAGATGCAGCAGAGGGCTACAGAGATGATTAAAGGACTGGAGCATCCACTTACGAGGAAAGGCTGAGGGACCTGGGCTTGTTTCAGCCTCGACAAGAGATGACTGAGAGGGGCCCTCATCAATGTGAATATCTAAAGGGTGGGTGTGAAGAGGATTCATCCAAACTCATCTTGGCGGTGCCAAGCAACAGGACAAGAGGCAAGGAACAGAAACTGATACACAGGAAATTCCACCTCAATATGAGGAAGAACTTTACTGTGCAGGTGACCGAGCACTGGAACAGACTATCCAGAGAGGTTGGAGTCTCCCTAACTGGAGATGTTCAAGAACCATCTGGACACAATCCTGTGTGACATGTTCTAGGATGACCCTGCTTGAGCAGAAAGGTTGCCCCATGACCCCCTTTGGTCCCTTCCAGATCCTATGAATCTGTGGAGGTCCCTGGCAGTGCACCAGGCCCTTACAGAGGCTGTGGTTCCTCACGTTGGAGCTGTAGAGAGTTCTGCACTGCTGTGCTGCCAGCTGCGGGTCTCGCTGCTGTGTTTGCACAGTGCCCGTGGAGATTGCAGCCACCATGGCTGTGCTTCCCAAGCAAGGCAACACGCTGCTCCTCAGAAGCACCACGTGTCCCTTGCTTCTCACTGTCCCCACCCTGTCCTTCTCCCCTAGTACCACTTCGAACTTCTATTCCAGCCCTTCCCGCTTGTTTCCACTCATGCCACAGTGCCTGGCATCACACCCCAGGGCCCACCTCGAGGACCTGGTGAGACCTCATCCTGGAGTACTGTGTCCAGCTCAAGAAAGCCCTGGACCTGATGGAGTAGGTCCAGAGGAGGACCACCAAGATGCCTAGAGGGATGAAGCACCTCTTGTAGGAGAAAAGGCTGAGATAATTTTGATTATTCAGCCTGCATAAGAGAAGGCTTCAGGGTGACCTACTAGAAAGGTGGAGAGGGACATTTCACAAGAGCACATAGTGGCAGGACAAGGAGGAATGGCCTCAAACTGAAAGAGAAATGGTTTAGATTAGCTATTAGGAGGAAATTCGTTGCTGTGAGGGTGGAGCGATACTGGCACAGACTGCCCAGGGAAGTTGTGGATGCCTCATCCCTGGAAGTGTTCAAGGCCAAGCAGGATGGAGCTCTGAGCAACTTGGTCTAGTGAAAGGTGTCCCTGCCCGTGATAGGACTAGACGATCTTTAAGGTCCTTTCCAACTCTAACCACCCGATGATTCTATGATTCCCGACTCACTCTTCACAGCACTTCGAAAGACAATCTCCCCTACAGAGCAAGAGCCACCCTGCTGCCCACCGGCCCCAACACGAGGGGTGTGTGACGGCCTCACCACAGCTACTGATCAGCCTGCGTGTTTCCACGAGCGGGCACGCAGGTGACACGGCAGCCCTTGGACAAGAGCCCACGCCGGCGCTGCCCGGGGGCCCAGGCACACACCTGGCGGCAAGCGGGGCCCGGGCTGGCTCCGCTCCGCAGCGGCCCCGCCGCCCTCCCGCCAGACCACGGCGCTCGGCGGAGCGGCCGAGAGGAGGCGGTGCTGCCCTCCCAGAGAGGCTCCGCTTCCGCCTCCGGTGCCGCCATTTCGCCGTGAGACAGCAGCGGTGGGGCTGCTGCGATGCTGTCCACCGCGGGATACGGATACGGGCCCTCCCGGCCCGAGGCGGGCTGCGGGCTGGAGGTGCCCGTGCAGCACTACCGCTTCTCGCCATACACCTTCAACGGAGGGTGAGGGGCCCGGGCAGGCAGCGGGCGGGACGGGGCACCCTCGGCACGGGGCCCAGGGGAGAGCGGCGCCGGGGCTGGAGCTGCGTCGCCTTACTCCTTCTTCTCCTCGGTGCTCAGCGCGGGTTTATCTCCCCTCACGGTCTCCTCTTTGTAGGGAGAGAGCGGCAGCTCAAGGAGGAGCAGGGCTCGGGCTTGCCTTGAGGCCTTGCAGCCCTTCAGGGTGTTCTTGCCTGTCCGTGTGGCTTTTGGAACACTCGGGCTCCCTAAAGTTCGCCTGGTTTTAAAGTACGCATCTTTTGTTCCCCGCAGGGTTGTTTCTTTATAGTGGCTTAGGAAACCCAGGTAATGGTCCTGTTACAGAATCACAGAGTTATTAGGGCTGGACGGGAGCTCTGGAGATCATCCAGTCCAACCCCCCTGCCAGGGCAGGGTCACCTCGAGCAGGTGACACCAGAACGCGTCCAGGTGGCTTTTGAATGTCTTCGGAGAGGCAGACTCTACGAGCTCCCTGGGCAGCCTGTTCCAGTGCTCTGCCACGCTCAACGTGAAGAAGTTCTTCCTCATGCTGAGGTGGAACTTCTTGTGTTGTCGTTTATGGCCCTTGCTCTTCACTGTGTTGCTAGTAAATGTGTTACTGTGTTGAATGCTACCTTGCTGTAACTGTTAAAGGCAGGTGATGTTTTACACACCTGAGTTGGTGGCATGATCTGACCAGGTAGATTCTTTTCTTATGATGACTACTGCTTTTTAAAAGGCATCTCTTTGTTACTTAATGGTAGTAAACCTGTGGTGATCACAAAAGTAGTTGTTAGGAAGTAATAACACCAGATTTTAAAAGTGACATTTATTCAAGTGTAGTGATACTGTTGCTCAGTACTTTGCTTGCTTTATAAGGATAAGCCATTATCGTGCACATAAAATACCTCATCCATTGAGTCTGGTTCTTGCCTGGTGAAGAGTCTCTGTTTTACCAAGTTTCCATACAGCTTAAATCAGAGTAGAGGGCCATATGCATATATTTTCTTCAGTCTGTCTAGTGTCTTCTTGCTTCGGTGTTGGGTAGGGATGTGCATAGTGGGAAACATAGCAAGGAATATAACATGCTTGACAAAACGTGAGTCTGGGTGTAGAATTACTATCTAGTTTGTTTCTGTGTTACCTAGGAAGATACTTGTGCTGAAGGTCATGATTTATCAATACTCTTTTTTAAGGACTGTGCTGGCAATTGCTGGAGAAGACTTTTGTATCGTTGCCTCTGACACGCGTCTGAGTGAAGGCTATTCAATTCACTCCCGGGACAGTCCAAAGTGCTACAAGCTGTAAGTCCAGATCTGCAAGGATTGAAAAAGATGAAAAATCTTTTGTATTGCTGACCATGTCACCTGCCTCCTGCTTTAAGCAGCATTCTTAGAAGAAAAAGAACAGTAACAAAGTAGATTTTGGAGTCGTGGTGACCTTTTCTGTAATGCAAGATGTGATGTGATGTTGTAAATATAGCCAGATTCCTTGTTTCGTGCTCTTGAAGTTAAGTTAGAGCATTTTTAACATGATACAAACCTTAACGTGGGCTTTTTTGGCTGGATAATCAGAATTTTTAACTTGACTGTAGCAAAACTGAATCCTGTGATAACTCATTCTGCTTCATCCGGAGATATGGTGATGGTACTCAAGGGTGCCCACTGCTGCCAGTTGTACTGTGTCTCTCTAGTTAACTACCTGGCACTTTAGAGAGGTGTTTGTTTTAGGAGAGGTAAACCTGTCAGTAGTTCCATAATTGAACTCTCTATGCCCATTTTATGCTTAGTTTGACTCACCTGGGTAGCATCTCCTTGGTTTACAGCTACATGTTATTTATGTTCATCTTACTGCAGCAGGTGCTTGCCTTATAGGCTGTCATCAACTAGGTAAACATTTTTTTTTTCTTCTGGGTTATTGTTTCTTTTTCTGAGTTGATGACTTATTAAAATAACTTCGATTTCTCCTGGCTAACTTTTACTACTAGATGTTTGACTCTGATGCTGTCCAGATGGAGATAGGTCTGGTACAGCATACATACTGCACATGGTGGCTTTGTGTAATTCTAGTGACAGGCTGAGAGAAGATTTCAGGATGTTTTCTGAATGACTGCTTTGGGTTGGTCTGTGCGTATTAACGTTTCTAGACTCTTCTGATTCCTAGAATAAAAATTTCAAGTGTGTGTTTCTGTGGTTAGGGTCCATAAAGCAGTTCAAAACTGAGCAGTGAGCTGAGCTTCTGTAGTGCATCTGCAGCCAGATAACTTCTGTGTGTGCTGACACAGAAGCCACCAAAACCGTAAATGGCAGGTAACCATCGTACAAACTTAATGCAGCCTTCTGGTCTGATGGAGTAAAAATTGGACTGAGTGATAGGATCTGTGGCTCCCCAGTGTAAAACAGATCTTCTAGCAGTACTGAATTGCTACAGCTGAAGTCAGGGGTTCATGAAGAAATGGAGAATTTCTTTTTGTCAGTCCTACTGACAGCTGAAGAAGGAAGTGGGTTGAAGAAAGACATCTGCGTGGTTGTGTGTTTAATGAGTCCTCTCCAAATGGTAGGTCGCAGTTGCCTTTCGTACACCACAGATCTGTTACTACATTTTAGACAACTGTTTTTGGCAGCACTAGAAAAACTGAGAAGACATTTGGTGTTTTCGTAGTAACCTACTGCGTAAGAAATTGCCGTAGTTCATGCTAAGTCTAAAATCGCAACAAAATTTTGCGTTTTTCAGAACAGAACAAACGATCATTGGATGCACTGGTTTCCATGGGGACTGCCTTACCCTTACTAAAATTATTGAAGCCAGATTAAAGGTAACTATGTATCTTACTATATTTAAAAACTTAGATATCTAATATTGTACTTGAGACTGATAATATGCTATATTTTAAATATAACTTCTGCTGGGTTTTTTTAAGTGTTTGTATCAGAACTGTTTAGCTAATGAAAGATCTGTCAGGGAAAATTAGTTCATATTATGTGTGGCACTACAAATTTATGGAAGAGCTGGAGAGGTTATAATTAATGAGGCAACACCTATCAAGTACACAACTTTGAAGATATGTTTATCTTCAGCTTGTATAAAGGCTTTACCTCTTAGACCAGCATGTTTTCGCTCATCGTGCTGGTTAATAATATTGCTTAGTGTCAGATTCTTTTGTAGTGAGGTTATAGAAAATGTAATTCTGATTGAATGTCTGCTTTAGTGTTTGATTTTCTTCTTGGCAGATGTACAAGCATTCCAACAACAAGACCATGACTACAGGGGCTATTGCAGCAATGCTGTCTACAATCCTGTATTCCCGACGTTTCTTTCCCTACTACGTTTACAATATAATTGGTGGACTTGATGAAGAAGGTAAAACTTGAAACAGAAAAAGAAAAAAAAGAGAGGCTGCGTTTCTGTGGGTGGATAACTATCCCTTTATATCTCAGGTGTACTGATTGAATAACAAAGTTTGTGTTCCTATTCCTAACACCTACCTTTAGGCATTATGGTACTTACACAGATCAAATACATATTATGTGTCTGTGTTGTTTCCTAGTTTTTGTTATTCACTTGATTTTTCATTTCTGAAGGTCTGAAAGTCTAAAAGCTATATTATAATTATTTGATTAGAAATAAAATCTCTAAAGTGAAATAATTCATACTTTGTACTGAAAAATTTTACAACTGTTTTGCTGGATTTTTTAATTGCATCTTTAAAGTAGATGTCACCAGCAAAATTGTATATGTTTCACTCAGACTTGTGAGTGTGGTAAGCACTATTTAATATGAAGACTTACTCCAGAGACAAGTTTCTACAAAGTTACTTCTAAGTGTTAACTAACCTCTAATGAAAATCCTGACTTCTACACAGAAGCTGTAGTTTAATGTACAGCCCTTCCAGAACTTACTGGGCTCCTGTCCAGTGACTTGGTTGAAGTACTGTGTTCTCTGGCTTTGAGAAGGAGCTCAGAGGTGGTCTTGTTTGGATAATTTTAGCCATTCCCTGCAGTTTGTTTTTCCCGTTAAGTTCTACTGCTTTCCCAGTCTTGCTAAGACATGTCTATGATTTGTGGGATCTGGCAGGGGTTTAGTCTGCCCTGCATAATGGTAAATCTTGGATTATAAGGGTGCTGTAGCAGCCGATAAGAATCAGAGTGAAGGATTGCTTGCATGGACTAAATTTGGGTCTAGCAAGATTGATTTTTGATTTGACTGGCTTTCTCAGGGCTGTTCAGCTCCTGTACTCTGCTGCCAAGGGCACTGGCCAGTAAATTGAATCGAGTGCAGCCTGTCTGAACAGAAAGGCTGGGCTTGGCCAGCTGCTGCATTCTGACTGGTATGTCCTCATCAAACCCTGATGCTTCAGAGCTACGGTGTGTCTGGATCTCTGATGTTGGTGCAAGCCAGTAAACTTTACACCACCTGGTCTGGCTTCAGAGGGAAGTGTGCAAGAGACCAGAGCATCATCCCTGGTTCTGGGAGTGCGATGCAGAGGTATCCAAGCATGCTTTTTGGAGGTAATTCAAGAAATGTATCATTCAGGAACAATGTCTGAGCTGCTTGTTTGTGTTAGCCTTGGAACCCCTGGGGCTCGTTGTGCAGCACTACACTCTAGCACATTTTTCGGCTTTGATTATTCTGCATCAGCACTTTTTCTGTGGTAAATACTGTAGGAAACATCTGTTGAAGCATGCTTGTGGCTTAAATAAAGAAAATAACCTTGGCTATTGTAGCAGGCCGCAGCCATAGCGGTTCTTCTGTATAAAGCATCTTCTGAACATACTCAGTGCTGTTTGGTAAAGGTTTACTGGATCTGCAGTGTTCCAGACACTGCTTATCCAGAGAGCTGGTTTTGTTGAAAATGCTTGTCAGTATTGAGCATCTTTCTGAATTGTGATTACATACTATTTTTTTTTTCAGGGAAGGGAGCAGTTTATAGCTTTGATCCAGTGGGCTCCTATGAGAGAGATTCTTTCAAAGCAGCTGGATCAGCAAGTGCCATGTTGCAGCCTTTGCTGGATAACCAGGTAAAATAGCTTGTTGGCTTTTGTTTTGGTTTGGTTTTTTCCTTATCTCAGTAAACACGTGTGACATGCAAGTTAATGTAGCTTTACTTCTGGAGAATATTACTTTCGAGAGGAGTTTTAAATCTCTTATCCAGGTAGGATCTGGTCATCCATACATTTGTAAATTATGTGGCTTTACTTTCTCAGGAGAAATCAAAGTTTTGCTTTGGGATCTGTTCAGGTTTTTAATACATTATTAATTGTGCAGTGCCTGTTTAAAAGACAGAAATGTTTTAATTGGGGAGTTACGTTTATCCTAGAAGTTGTTTGGAGGGGCTTTTTTCTGGGTTTTGGGAGCTTTTTCTTGGCTGATAACATAAATATGCCTGTTCCTTAGTATGAAATAATACCAAATTAAGAAGATAGAATTAATACATACATTTTATCATTTAACATACCCTTGTTTAAGTCTTCAGTTTTGTATAACTCAGATACCATTTTTCAATAAGAGTGTTCTTACATAAAACTGCTGGAAATTTATTCAGCTAAATCTGTCTCAAATACCTGAAGAATATTTTTGTATTTAGTTGAAGGTGTTAATGGGAGAAATACCAAAGCATGTTTTGCATTTTTTGACATTGGTGTTGGTATTTGGTCACTTGAACCTGATGTCAACACAACTCTTGTACTTAGAAAAGTAGTAAGCATTCTTGACTCCTACCAGATGAGAAAGGAATAGAATATTTCCTTTTTTAAAAAAACTTTATTAGCTGAGGGAAATATGTTCTGCAAAAAACCAAGTTGTCATAAGTAATTTTTTATTGCTTATGGGTTTCAGGCCAAACATAGGACTCCTCTCCTTTATGTGTTCTGATGCTGAAGCTGACACTTATATTTATCAGCTAACTTGCTCTATGTAGTAGGACCAGATATGCTCCAATATAGACTTAGATTTGAAGTCTAGGTGTCTGAGGGAATATTTGCTTTTAAGAAATGTTCCTAACTACAGGTGACCAGAGGAAAAAAAGCTCATGTACAGTTCTAGTACTGCCAACCTTGTGAGAAGTTTGTGAAGAGTTAGATCAGATCCAAATGTTCACTGTGATCTTGTACATGCTGAATGAGCAGGAGGAGCTATGCTGGCTGTATATTGGATCTGCTTCTAGTTAATGTTCTAAGAGTATCGATATTGGCAAAGCTCTCAATTGTAAACTGTGTGGAGGAATATTTCTTCAGCTTTGGGGTTTTTAAAATAGACAAGCCATTTCTTCTTTTTAATTAATCTAAATCAGTTCATTCTAGTGCAGAGAATGAGGCAGTTTTCATAGATGGATAAAATGCATTTTCATCTTTTCTTAGATTGGCTTCAAGAACATGCAAAATGTGGAACATGTACCTCTGACCCTGGAAAAGGCTTTGCAGCTGGTTAAGGATGTCTTCATTTCTGCTGCTGAGAGAGATGTGTACACTGGGGATGCACTAAAGATTTGCATTGTCACAAAAGATGGAATTAAAGAGCAAACTGTCCAGTTACGGAAGGACTAATTCAGTTCATGTGTAAGCAAGTTATCTGTGATGTACAATTTACCTGTGTTATGAAGACATTTGTCTCATTAAATTCTTTTCCAGAAGTTCAACTGCTGTGGTGCTGAGTATTTTCTGTCTTTTTTAGAAATTGTGTTTTTTAGAAATCAGAGCAGTTTGTGGTAAGGAAGCAGCTAATAGGTACACGTCACTTTCCTTCATCTCATCTTAATCTATTGATCAGTTTAATTCTAATGCAAGTTTAATCCCCTTCTCACAATCCCTTACGCTGCAATATGGGGGAGTATTAAAATTTAGGTTCGCAGTCTGTTCTGATAATTCTTTCAGTTCAGCCTTGGTTTAGCGAGAAAAGCCATTGCTCTGTTTGTGCTGCCTTCTCTGCACTTCATAGCTTGCTTTTCCTGTCTTCTCCTTTATCTCTCTGACATGCTGACCTGACATTTCTGCTTATTTGCAAAGACTGTATGGGTCATCTCAAACCAGTATCACTGTGTTAGAGGGAAGAAGGTTAAATGGAGTCTTTCAGAGTTTAGTCCTGGACTCTGCATCTGGGCTCATCTCTGTGTTTTTGTTTGGTTAATGCCCAGAATTTGAAGCATTGTCCCCTTGTGGCTACTGACAGAAAATAACTTACAGCAGAGATTCCTGAGTGCCTTTAAATGCTTGGGTCCTTTATTAGCCCTACTGCTGCTTTTGATTCTTGGGAAATTGCATCAAGTAGAGTTTGTTTGATGTGCTGTATCACACTCCTGGAGATTGGCTTCAGTGTTAGGACCTTTAGAAAAACAGAGCTGCATGATCAAGGGCAAGATCATTTTCTCTTGTCCAAGAGTCCTTTCACAGTCTGTATCTCTTTAAAAAAGGGCATATAAGATATCTTGTTGCTTCAGGTGGCATACTAGTTCCTTAAAAGAACAATTTTGCTGACATGCTTGACCCTACTGTAGCATTGTCTCCTGTTTGGATGTGACTGGCTGAATTCAGTGCAGCATTTTGGGTGCAGTGCTTTATCCCTAGCTCTGGCTGGTCTTCACCAGGCTTAGACTTCCTAGACAGTTTAGATAGTAGCATTTTGAACCTCAGTAATTGAACAACTTGCACTTTTAAACAGACTCTGGCTGTGTTCAGGAAATCCACCAACTTTCCCGAACTGTTTGTGAAGGCACTTGACCACTGGGTGCCAGTGTTGGGCCAGGTAAGGAGGGAGCAGCTCATTCCTGCTCTGTAATTTTACGTCTGTGAAATTAAGTTAAAGCACCTTAAACTCAGCTCTCTTTGATACCAGATTTATGTTAAATTGCTCAAGTGTTTCACAATAGGCTGTTAGTGCTTTTAGCAAAGTTGCTGAAATGTACTGAAACTGAATAGTGTTTCAGTTGCAAAGAAAAGCAGGAGAGGGTAGCAAATTGACATGCCTGCCTTTGGGACGGATCTGTTTGCAATATATAATGTCTAAACAGTGAAGAGCAACAAGCAAGGGGAGCTATCTAATTTCTACATGAACTAATTTGATGTTCTTGGAGGATGCCAGACATGTTGGAGAGTTGCAGTGATTTAACTCAAAAGTTTTGATAAATTTGGCTGCCCTTATATTTAAGGGTAGATTATACATCTGGAATAAATGCACCCTGACCAGTTTTAGGAATTACTGGCTTTAGTTTGAGGTGGCTAGGCTTGCCTCTAAGTTCTTTCAGGAGAAACACAAGGTGATTAGAATTTTCCAGTGTCATTTGCAGTCTCAGAAGAGGTATAAGAGCAGGTACCTGTTTTCCTGACACTGTACGTCAGTGCCATCCTGTTGGTGCACTTGCACCGATGCGAGGTTTTGTCTGCTTTTCAGATTTCCCCGCAGAGTACATCTAGCTGAAGAACCAGCAGGGAAGGGAGGCTTTTTCACAGGCCCATTGGACTGAAAATACCAAGTTTCTTTCACCAAAGAATGTCACACTGTGTTCGCTCCCTTTGTGGATGGGTTTGGAACCAGTGAGATGGGGAGGTTTGTTTCCCACATTTTTAACTGTCCAGTTATGCCCTGCCCTAATGCCATCACTGCTTGTGCTCTGAGTGAGGAGTTGCAGGAGTGACAGGAGGTGTGGGAGTACAAAAGTATTCACAGGCTGCTCAGCTAGAAGTTACTTGCTTTTTAGTATTAAAACATTTCAAATGTCAGGTGTACATTATGGATGAAAGGTGTTTCTTTTTAATCCACCACATTCCCTGGCTTGCTTTGTGAAGATTGTCATCACCTCAGGATGAAAGGTTCGGGAAGGCCCTGACTGTCTGCAGCTCTCCTTAGTTCCATGCCTGTACTTCCCATGTGTAAATCAGCTTCGTATTCATCTAGCACCGTGTCTACAACGTAAATTAACAGTTTATGAAGTATTTTGAGCGTTACATGTTTACAGAACTGTCTAGGCAGGCTACAGAGGAGCAGCTAGGCAAAACAATTGTAACAATGCCACTTAGGGGTGCTAGAAGCAAAGGGCTGGGTTTGGCAGATCTACTTGGACAGGGATTAGACGTCTTTAATACAATTTTATGTAAGAGAAAGGAGAGAGAGCAAAAACGTTCATCTTGAAAACCTTTTGTTAATTTTAAACATTGTGTGTACCTTTCGAGAGAGGGGTGTGCTGCAGGATTGGAATCACCTTGGAGCGAGCACTTGTAGCTCTAAGGGCGTACATCAAGAGCAGGAGCAGGCAGCTCCACTTCACCTGCAGCAGTACCAAGGGCCGCCCTAAGGTGGCAATAGCTGCTTGCTGTCGCAGGTCTCGGCACAATTCCCTCCGGGTTGGATGGAAATAGCCATACATACTTCCCAGTGTCCCACTGTAACATGCTTTGTGGGACTGTTTGTTGAGATGGGAGGCTTTATTTTGATCTCAGCCAAATGGCTGCGTACCCTTGCTTGTGTAAGGGACTGCACAAGGTCACAGTCAGCCTTAAAAACTAGGTTTGTAAAGCAAAGTCTTCTTTACTAATTTTGGACGTGTTTTCAGCAATATTGTTTATGCATCAGGTCCATTTTATGTACCGAACACGGGGCTTGTTACTACGGATAGTGAAAGTGCTTGACAGGACATAAATGTTGCATATGTGCTTCTAAAGGCTTAGTTCACTATATCAGGCAGGGATAAGTTTAATTTTCTTTTACTAAAACCAAGACTTTCTTGAGACTGAATCATAGGATGTTGCTATATAAACCAAATACCACGCTTTCTCACTCTAGGGTGACGTTTTGCCATTTACACTGAGATATGCCTGTAGCACTATATATGCCTTAGTGTGAAGGGAGGGAGCCAGCACCAGGCTGCTGACTAGAGAAGACCATTTAAATGGAAATTATAAAACACTGTATGAAGTACAGTAGTTTGAAGTGGTCCTACTGCATCATACTCCTTTATATTCGTAAGTATTTATTAACTTGGGGGGCAAAGTAGTAATTTTCCACCTTTGATAAACCTTTTTTGACACCCTGCAGTCATGCATCCTAGAAAGCTGCTTTGGCAATTTTTTTCTCTATATTTAGCAATTCAGGATTTTACAAACCTAAACTTGGGGAAAGGTGGCAGGAGGAAGTGGGAACTGATCACAGCAGCATTCACGGGAATCCAAGTAAAATAAATAGTCCAGCTTCTCTCCAGTCTAGTTGAAGATAGTTTTTAGGAGCATAAAGTAACTCCTGCCTTATTCAGGGTTCCCTATCAAAAGTCAGGAACCAACTTTTGAGTAGAAGGGATTTGGAAATGACAGCTTTCTAATTCCTCTTTTCTCTTTCTTTCAGCCATTGCTTTTGTTTAGTATGAATGTCCTTTGCTTTTAGGCCATTTGGGGCAGTCATAAACCAGACAATAAGGCACATGGGCCTAAAGTTAACTAAGATTTGTCTCCAGATCTCTCTTCTCAAGCCAAATTCCTTCTGAGAAGGGGTTTTGTCTGTGTGAGTGCAGCAGAGTGAGACCAGTTTTATATTCTTTCAACACTAATATGTAGTTAGTTTAATTGTATGGACCATTTTCTGTGTACTTCCTTTTCCAAGCAATTTCAACAAAGTATTCATAATTACAAAAACATGGTTTAGCAGAAAAAACAAACAAAAAATCCTGAGTATCTTTCCTGTTAGGCTGTTCTTGGCCCCTTTCCTAACAGTTGCTGGCAAAGTTCAACTTTGCTGTTCATTTCAGAGGCTCAAGTGGGGGTAGGGATGGACTTCACTGTAGCCTATAATAATTAATATTCTTTGGCACAAGACACAGATTAAAGGGCTACTGGCAAAAGAGTAGTCACGGTATCAGAAATTTAACCAGTCCTTTGTACTTAAGCGCAAAGAACCATAAAAGGAAAGATAAAAAACAGGATTCCCTTTTGTGCTGAGGAAAAGGAACAAGGTGTCGAAGTTTGGGGTGTTACACAGATACTTCACAGTTGAGGTAAAGTGCTGTTGACTTTCCTGAGACTTGGCTTCTCTGAAATGTAGGTATTTCTGTTGCTTAGCTTTCTGCAGCTACACTGGTTTGGTGATCTCCTTGATGGTTCTACAAGAAGTCACCAATGTGCTGATTCACCTAGGTGCCCACCCAGGTGTGGATATGTGACACCCACAGGGCCTGGCCCACTGAGGTGGCTTAGCTGAACAGGATTGCAGCCTCTCTGGACCAATCCTCTGTCTAACCAGGCTTTGTGGAATTGGCTGTGATGAGCTTGGCAGTCAGGCTGCGTGGATGATCAAGCTGGTCAGTGCTCTTTCAAGGCTGCACTCCCACACTGGAGCCCCTGGGTGGCTCAGCTGAGCACCTCCTCTCTACCTGGGCAGCTGATGGAGGCATAACCAGCTGGGGGTACCTGGCAGGTGGGAGGTGCTGTAGAATGCCTTGGAAGTTGGTCCCCTCCCAGGAGCCCATCCTCAAACATCCCAGTAGGAAACACACTTCTGTTTGTAGCTTGCTTTTGCAGCCTTTGCAGAGAACCTTGTGCACTGGGTTACCAGAAAGTCAAGAGTCCTGATGGGGAAATGCGCCCCCCACACAGCAAAAACCGTGAATTGAGGTGGAGGGGCTTTTCCAGGGTTTGTGTAAGTGAGCGTTCTGGAGAAAGCTGCATTCCAGTGTCACTGCCTTGTGCTTGATCTGAACTTTTCTTGACATGTACCCTTGAATGCAGAACAGTTAACACAATCTCCACTTAGTCCCACGGCAAACAAACATTTTGGTGCGGCTGGTATGTGTTTGCTAGTTGCAGACAAGCCGATCTCATTAGAACTGCATTTATAACTTTTGCCAAGTGTTTTGAAACTGGTTGACGTGCACAACAGCTGCCTGAGCTGGAATGGCATTCCGTTCCCTGCCTCCATCTTATTAGCACAGGGGATGGCTTGATTAATGACAATTAGATGGGATTTTTAAAAATTAAAGATAATTTGTCTTTGGAAGGGCCATGCAATGTGTTTTCACTCTCTGATTTAAAATAAGTCAGAAAGTCTAGGATTTCATGGCTTTTGTCAAAAGCCAGGAGAAGTGCTTAGCCTGAGCTAACCCACAAAATTTGAAGTGAAAACATTTTAAAGGGTGATGCAAAGTGTTTTCAGCTGGTACATGGCTTGATTGCAGACAAAAGCATTTCCACAGGAACTTGGTTTCCCCCTCGTTTTTCCAGGTCCTCAGTGCAGAGCCGTTGAGCTTACAGCCTTGAATAGAGAGACTCTTGATTCAGTGCAGGCTGTTACATCTAAACCACTCAATGTATTTTGTTTGGCTCTACAGCCTTTAAAGTCAGTGGCTGTGCTGCCCTTCACCTCTGTTAAGATGCTTCTCTGTCCAAGGGACACTCTCCATCAAACACAGTGAAGCACCAAACAGACAAGATGCTCTTCTCGGAGGAGCTGGGAAGTTACAGTGGCCAATCTATATGCTGGCATTCACGTGCCTAATTTAACCCATAAAATTCCTGGACAAACATTTAACGGGGGGTTCTGGTGGTTTAGTTTAAGCCCAATGCTTCGTTTAAGCCCAGTGTTAGCAGAAAAGCTACACTGATATTTATTCTCTGCACAAACCCAGAGCTCTGAACTCCAATTTGTGCTCTCAGATAAATTAACTATGCTGCCAGAAGTCATCATTGCAATTTAAATTTAAGAAAGACAATGAATCAGCCTCCTGAAGCAAGTGAGGTCCTCTTGACTAGTTGGCTCAGATAAAAAATAAAATAAAAAATACCCTTCTCATAAGATAATTCACTTGCAGTGTTTTAACTAATATTTTGACCTGCACAGGTAGAGGGTTGTTTTCACAAATGCTTCCATTTAAAGCCAAAATGCATTTTGGAACTACTCCAAGAATTTAGTTTCTATCAGGGGCTACACAAATCTGCCCTTTTTTTGCACCATTTCCTCCTCACACTTGCCAACAAAAGAATATCCAACAGGTCAAGCTATCCAACAGGAACTAATGGATGGCCCTTGAGTGTCCCGTTTGAGATCCCAGCAGTCTTGGCTCTGGACTGGAGATTAAAAGCCACCTGTTTGTTGATTTTAAGTGAATTCCTCCAGTTAGTCTCAGTACAGAGAAGGTGAAGTCAGAGGTGGTCTGATACATTCAAGCTTTATCTTGGGAGCTGTGGGATGAGTTCACGATAGACACAGTTTTCCATCCACATCCACATCCCAAAACCCACGTGCAAGCGCCTGGTCAGCCAGCGTGGCTCCAGCTGCAGTGTTGGACTACAGGACTGCTGCCTTGTAAACGCCAATTGTAAGTTTTAATGAGACAAACCAATTAGATGGCTTGACAGACCATCACAACAGTGACGCAACCGCGCTCAACCCCCATTACAGGAGCAGCAGAATTCAAAGAACTGCTATTAAAGAAAAGTCACAGAATAGCTCGCAAACAGCCCTGCAAACAACAACATCACCCACAGGCTGTGCGGCAAGGGGAAGGGCGGTGAGAGTAAAGCAGAAACAAGTGAAAGGAATTAATCCAAATACTGGTTTTTCCCTTTCTAACACTCTGCATGGGCACAGCTTGTGTTTCAGATACCATCTACGAAATACAACTGCTGTACATAACTCCCACTGTATCATTCCTCCCAAAAGAGGATCCAAGACTAACAGAGTAATGTAAGTTGTTAGCTACAGAATTCACTGTGGCTTGTCAGAGTTATTTTCCCTAAATTAAAGACCCATCAACACACCCCTCTTGGACTGCATGACACACAGATCATAAAAGCAAATCTCAAGACCTGAGCTGATGCTGAGGGGACACTTTGTTCCTGATATTCATGAGAGAGAAGGGGACCCCTGTGATGCTGTAGTACACTGAGAGGGTTGTGGGCAGCAGGGGCTCATGTGACTGTGTGGAACATCTGTTCTGCCCCATGCATGCTATCCAAGTCTCTCTTCCCAGCCTACTGCTAGTCATTATTCAAAGAAATATTACACAGAGCCACCTCCTTTGCCATCAGCTCTGACTGAGCCCTGTCCCAGTGAGCTGTTGGTGGGAAGCATCCACCAAGGAGGCACCATACTGTGGTTTCAGTCTCAGATCCAGTAACCATAATGTAGCTGGAGCTGCAACACAGGCCACCACAGGCTGAAAAGTCTCTGCCTGCTTTTCATGTTAGTATAAATCACTTGACACCCTGCGAAGTACCTCTGCCAGCTCTTGACAGCCTCTCAGTAAGATCCAACAGACCACAACATGTCAGAGTGGGAATTTTGCCTTAGCAGGTCCAAACTGAGCCACCCCAACCCTGTTGGGCAAAGAGCAACACTTAACGTGTCTGTATTTGTTTCTGTGGGGTAAAGTATTCTGTCAAGAGCAGGTCATTAACGCATAACTAAGTAGTTTTCAATAAACTGGTGCCCAGCTACCGTGGCAGTAAATGACAACCTTTTACCTGGTGGCATCAGTGAAGCTGAAGGATATGCCATTCCTGGCCACCACAGTCATAGCTCTGGAGATTCTGAATGCACAGCAAAAAAAGGATGTGCTTCAGAGAGAGTGAAGACAGGGCAGAGCAACTTGGCACAGAGTAGAAAAGCTGCTCTGCACACAGCGAGCTCACTGTAGGTGCAAAAGGTCGGCAGGGTGAGATACACACACCCTGGAGCTGCTCTTATGGCCTTTGTCCCCAGCCCAGAGAAAGGGGTGTCCCTTGGGGCTGCATCCTGTACGCTTGTGGATCACAGACACCAGGGAAGAGCTGCTGTCGCAGGGATGTGGTGGGCAGCACACACAATGACTGCTTTCCAGGGATGTGGGCTTAATGAGGGGAGACAGCTGAGTGCTGCACAACAACTGCCTCCTTTTCCACACTCCATCCAGAGCACTAGAGCCGGTGACAGGTCAGACCTCTGCAGACTTATGTCAAGGGTTAAACAAAAGCCAAGCTGCTGTCAGCAGCAAAGTGAGCCTGCAACTGTATGCCAAAACGTGGCTGCAGGTCTGCAGCGTGCTTCTCTTGCAGAGCACCCTGGCACACTTCTCAGGAGGCAGAAAATCAAGCCAAAACATCACAAACAACAACAAAAAAGGCAAGATAGAAAACAAGTATTACATGTGGCTTACAAGGCCACTAACTGCAAGATGGACGTCTTGCATGCAGTGACTTCATGGTTAGTCCGGTCAGTGAAACTTGGAGCAGTGGACAGCAATCCTATTTAGGAGGAGGAGAGCAAAACTGTGGTTTTCAGGATTTTCCCTGGCCACAACTTTGATCCTTCTGTTCCCCAGTAAAAGGACTGAAATATGAACGTGAGATAACACACAGGCACAGTGCAAAGCTCTGAGGCCTTCGTGCCCGCAGCTGCTCCTTTCCCGTTCACCCAGGCACCTGTGCAGCAGCGTCACAAGCTGGCAGAACGCAGCATCGGTGCTTCTCGCCCATCTCCCCTCTGCCCCCCGAAACCCACCCGAATTCGTCACAATGGCTCAAGAGGGAGTGAGGCTCGCTCTCCTCCGCTGGCCCCCTCACAATAGAGGATTGCCCTATTTGTGTGAGAGGGAGAGGGGCTGCCGCCCCAGCCCTCGCATCTGTAAGGGCTGGAGACAAGCCGCACAGATAGGCAGAAATCAATAAGCTGGCGGATCAGAGGGCCCGGCGGAGGAGCCGCTCCTTGCACACGCACAGGGGCCGAACATCTGTCAGGCAAACAAAAAGCAACCCAAGCGGAACAAAAGAGAGGATTATTTTAACTCAAGTTCTTCTTCAGTCTCAGCAGGCAACGTTCAAGCCGTCCTCGTATTCAGACACTGAGGCCTTATGGAGTACGGGCTGTCCGGGAAATGCCAAACGCTGTTACCAGAAGACAAAAGAGGGGGAAAAGAAAAAAAAAAAAAGATATGGAAAATTCAGAATGTCTTGTTGAGTGCGACTGAGCAGGGGGAAGGTGGAGGGGCACCAATAAGGGGGCAGAGGGCAGGGAGGGGAGGAGGACAGAGTGACGACGCAATGAAGAAGTTGATGACAAATCTCCACAGCAGTACGTGGAAACAAAGCTGATCATATCAAATCTGCCAGAGAAGCATAAAATATCGTCCCACAGCTATAGATTGACAAGCACTGAGGCTGCACCCGGCAGCTCCCTCCCTCGTGTGAAAGGGCAGGCTTGCTGCAGCCCTTCTGCTTGTGCAGATGAACCCTGGGGAATTGGCAGAGCTGGCCCCACACCCCAGTGCCCTCCTCACCTGGAAGAAGCCCAGCTTTGACCACAAGCCCTTGGCACTTCTGGGGGAGCAAAGGATTTAGGATAAGCTCAGAAACAAGCTGCCATGCCTCTCCCTTGTGCCTGGTGTTAGCCAGTGCACACAGTTGCTTTGCACATTGGTTTCTCCAGCACAGCTGTCTCTTCTAATCGGCGTGTCGTATACGTGCCAGAAATAGGTGTAAAACACTGAATTTGAGACAAAACAGATCAAGTAAAATCAGATTTGGCCTTAAAATGCCAGAAACCTTTATCCTTTCTGAAAGAGGAGATCATATCATAGCTGAGAATGCCCTGCATTGCATTCACATGCTACTGCTCTGTGCCCTTATGCTGCTGTTGGCTTGGTGCATTTTTGAACTGAATTATTATTAGGGAAAAAACCTTTTAGGTTTTGAGTTTCCTTCAGAGGTTTCACAGTATGTAAGCTGCCTTCACTGCTGAAAGTAGAAGCTGTTCTGGATAAAGGTGGACTTGCTTAATTGAAGATCCTGAAGGTGCAGTTGTCTGGTCTGGGATGTACCATCACATACTAGCCCTGAGCACCCCACTAGAGAGATATACATTTCACCCTTAAAGGTGACCTGCCATAAAAGACATGGGTTCTTAGTGGCATTTTAGGAAGCATCACAAAGGTATTTTGACCCAGCTTCATTTTATTACATTCTGTTTGGGGTAGGGGAAGGATGGGAACTGAGAGATTTTGATTTAGAGAAAACTGGCTCCTTTATCAAAAAATAGACAAACAGTAATAATTTGGGAAAAAAACCAACAAACAACAAAACATATGCTTAGCTGCTGCTTCATCTTAGAAGAAGCCTTATTTACAGTGCCAGACACAACTGGGCTGGCTGTCTTAACAGACATGACCCTTAAAAAAGAGTAATCCCTGGGGGTTTTTGTTTTGCTTGAGAGAGTGAAGGAGAAGGAAGGGCTGCCTCCCTTATCCCTGGGGAGGGTCTGGGCACAGAGTCCCATTTGGCCACAAGTAACTTCCTGGATCTCTTGAACTCAGCCTCTACACATCAAGGAGCAGCAAGTGAGACTTTGAGGGACTTAAGCCACTTGTGTATTTTGCAGACATGTACCACCTACCTGAGAGGAACCAGAGGCAGCAGAATAGGGGCTGTGTCAGCAGCTCAAGGCAGGCACAGCAGCCTGGTGTTGGCAGCATGCTCCTTCATCACCAGCAAACAAGGGCATCTGCCCCAAATGCAGCACCTCTCTTTCTTGGAAACTTTGCTCAGGTGTACTGTGAGCATTTCATAACCCACAGACAGGACAGTAACCTCTACTGGCCACTGCAGATGCTGCAGACCTGGGTACCCCATCTACCCTGGAGACTCCCCAGCATTCTTGGAGAGGGCAAACTGAGGTTCAAGCAGCAAGAGACAGACTCTTGGATGCTGCATTGCAGGTTTGTGCAGGGAGAGCACATCCAGCCCCCTGCACATGTCCTACTCAGGTCATGCACATGCACCTGGGCCATCTGCCCAAACGCTGAAAGGGTTCACAAGGCCAGAAAGATCAAACTCTCCTCCTAAAACACAGTAATTCAGATGCCAGCCTTTGGCATCTCCTTATCCAAGCTTCACTGCTCCTGAACCTTCACCTCTTCTACAGGGAGTCTCATCCAGCTTGCCCCTGTGAAAAGCCCCAAACCCAGAAGCAGAATCTATTTCCTTCTGCTGTTTCTGGCCTACCCAGGTTGTTGTTGACTTTTCTTCATCAGCATTTACTCACCTCAGCTGCAGCCTTTCCTGGATGCCTCACTTCACCTGGGCTGCAGCTTTTGTAAGAAGTGTGTCCAACTGACTGCTTGGTCATGTCTCAGGAATTTCATGGGTCCCCTGTTTTCCTTTTGCAAGCAGTTCTCCTACAGCAGCAAATCAGTACCTTCTTATCTCACTGTTAGGATATTGCTAATATTCGTCCACAGTCAATGTTTGTTCTTAAAGCCAAAGTTCTTGAGTTTCTTTTGCTCTTTTGGGATGTTTTTTGCAGGTCTTGAACCACATACAAATCCTTTGTTAAGCCATACAAGCGAATGCTTCTATAGAGCTGGGCTTTAGGTAGAGGCTGTTGAAACAGAGGGTTTGATGTCATGCTGGTAAAGAATAAAAAAAATAATACAAAGCTGAATATGTACGGGAGAAAAAACTGTTTAATGTGAGGAACAGTTATGGTAAGGGAACAGTGCAGTACATTGTGCAACAAAACAGGGAAGATGTTGCCCTTCAGCTTCCATTGCAGAAACATGCTCCTGATTCTCCTTGTGCACTGGCTCCCCAGAGGCTGGGTAAGGATCAAAGGAAAAAACAAGAAAGTAGTAAAAGTAATAAAAATCATGTGCATCATTTTTGTGAAATTTTACAAATTTGCCTTTGGAAAATAAGTTTGTTTGATGTGTTTGATTCTGTTGCTGTCCATCAGCAATGGAAGAGAAGCCATCTCATCAGCAGGATCTTTTTTTGAAGGGGGTTGGGCCTGAGTCAATCTGGCTGTGAGACCCTTGGGTCTTTTTTGCACACAGTCTGGCATGGCTGTTTCCTTAGAAAAACAGGCTTTGAGGTTGTTTTGATGCCTGTGAGGTTGCTCCACAGGCAAAGGATGGACCTGGAACACGCAAACCAGAGACAGGGAACCTAGACAGAAGGCAGCAGTGGTCACTTGTGAGTGGAGACTGACAGACACCTGCTCTGAGAGCAAACGTGATCTGTCAGTGTGATGGGTCCCCGGTTCCTCTGCAGCCACAGAGCACCCTGCAGTCCCTCCATGCTCCTTCTCAAAGCATGAGAGACACAATGCCAATGTGGGATAAAATGCACACGATGTGTGTTAGAACAGCTTTGCAGATGAGTTGATGTGGTCCATTAAACTGCACCTTGGGCACTCCTACTCCAAGAGCCTAAAAGGGAGAGAGGACAAACCAGCAACTCTCAGACAAGCAGCTGTGACGTGGTCACAATAAATTGATGGTGGCCACAGTTTTGACAGCTAAAATCAAAACAACTGAACAATCAGTTCAGTTTTTGTCTTGTGGCTGCAATGAATTCCATGGTGGCTGCACGCAGCCACTCTTATTGTCTTTGAGAGTCACGGCCCTAAGAGATTAATTCTTTAACAAGTGAACAAATAACTCAATTAGAAATTGAAACTACATTCCTGAGAGGAGTTCAGCAGCCTCTTCTCCCATTAGCAACAGTGGGAGTTGCCATGCTCTGCACATCTTCCAGTGATAGCTCTTCTTCCTTCAGCAGACAACTCTGCTGTAACTGATTGATTCACAGTGTCATCCCAGTTTTCTTCTTTTGGTACCAGTTGCTGATATGTGTGAATATGCTGATTTTTGGGCAAGTTTCAGCCTAGAAAAAAAATCCTATTACACAAAGCAAAATGGAAAGTGCAAGGAATTAGACATCAGATTTATGAGGTGATGAGCAAACTTTTGTTGAAAAGTACTTACTGAGTACTCTGTGGATAAGCTTCTTCTATCAAGAAGAGAGAAAAATAAGTCATTTGAGGATCTAAAACCATTCAAGAAAGCAAACTTAGGCAGTTTGAGAATGAGATTGATCAATCTGAATTTTGTGAGAAGTACGGATATATTTTTTCCAAGGTAGGAAAGAGAGAGAAAAGTATTTTTATCAAATGTATCCAGTGGGCATGGGAAGCCTCCTGCAAGGAATAAATTGTCCTTTGAGTCTATGTCGTTGTAGTGTGGTACTGAAAAACAGAAGGGGTGAAGGAATTGTGAACAGCTGGTGAGTGGCAGTCTTATACCAAAAGAATGAAAAGTGGAGGAGGGGAGAAAGCAATTCAAAAAACCAAAACAACAACAAAAAAGAGCTAAAATCCTAATGACAGTAAAATAAAACCCGAACAGAAGAACAAAACTGAAGTGTTGGGAGTGTACTGTCAAACACCATCTTCCTATGGATTGTAAGAGCAACAGAAGCCATTGTCCTCTGTTGGGGATGGGAAACGTAAAAAATAAACCGGGCTGGGAACGTTGCTGCCGTGTGCTCTCAATCACATTTCTCACCTAAGCCCAGCACAGCTCTGACTCTTCAGTATGCTGGATGCTCCACAGAGGATGTCTGCACGCCTGCCTAGCTGGGGTGGTGATCCGTGAGCGCTCACCTTCCTTAAAAAAAAAAAAAAAATCATCCCATCAGTTAGAATGTAATTACTTCATTAAGGCTCTCAGGTGAGAAATAAATAATTGCTCCACGGCAGGGCGGTGGGGATGTGGGGCAGGGGCTGGCAGCCAAACGCGTGGCGCAGCCTGCGGCCGGCTCCAGGGCGAGGTTTGGGCTGGGGTGTTGGCAGGCGGCGGCACGCCCGGCTGCGGGCACGCAGCTGGCACACAGCTGGCACACGGCTCTGCTCCGGGCTCCTGAACTCACAGCTGGCACACGGCTCCGCTCCGGGCTCCTGAACTCACAGCTGGCACACGGCTCTGCTCCGGGCTCCTGAACTCACAGCTGCGCTCCTTCCCGACAAGAGGAAGGCAGAGGTTTATGCCCAGCCTCAGGCGGCGTGCGCTGGCTTTCCTGGCAAGCCGTCGCCGTGGCGCAGCGTTACACAAATTTGTCCTTGCGTGCTTCCACCTGGCACGGCGGAGTTTCGGGGGTTTGGCGCTGGCTTTGTGCAGGAGAGACTGGCAGGAGCTGCCTGCTCCCTCCGCACTGCCGGGGACTGCCCGTGGCTCAGGCAAGCTCGGCACGCTCCGCAGGACGATGGCACAGCCCAGCACTGGCCCCGGGCTGCCCGGCCCAGCCGCACCGGGAGCTGGGTGAAACACTGCACAGAGATGCCTAAAAGCGGAGGTGACTTTTGAGAAAGGGGAGGCTGAGCACACGGACTCTAACTGAGCAGTGGTATGTAACACTGTGACAGACGTAGGCAACAAGGGGAAAGTTTTTCACCACTTCTCACAGTAAAAATATTAATGCGCTTCACCTGAAACAAAGAGACAGCAAGGTCAAAACAAACAGAGAATGCTATCTCTTCCTGTATAGTATCAATTATAAACGCAAAGAAACAAAGCTAGATAAGAATGGTCTATACGTGCAATTCAACACAAAGATATGGATACAACATGAACTCAGAAATTCTTAAATCACGGAATGCCAGATGCCAGGAGGATACATAGAAAGAATTGTCTCCCTTTGCTAGCCCTGTCCTTACACAGTTCTCCTGAACACTGTTGGAGGCTGGAAAGATCTTTACTGAACATAGGTCTCGTTTTCTTTGACTCTTCATTTCTCCTTTAAAACTTCACATACTTAGTGATTTAAAAAGAACCTGTCGTTGAAATAAATATGTTCACATCGCATGCATCCAAAGTCCTATGTTAACCTTACTGCTACATGTTTTGACATCCAGTATTTTTAAACTTTTTAAAAGGCTTCTGCTCGGGGATGGGCTCATCTTTTTCAGGGCATGATTGACAGGGGTCTATTTCAAAATACCTCCCATTAAGGAAAAAAAAAAAAGAAAATAAAAGAAAACTACCTTAATGGTGAAGCAGGGAATGACAGCAGCAGACAAAAGGTCGTTGCTTCTTTGTTCTTGAAATCTGAAGAAAATACACAGAACTCCATTGTATGACTTTTTCATGCACAACATTGTCTCCCTTGACCCCATGCACATCTGCAGCCTGAAGTCCTCTGTTATCTCTGGATAACAGCTGTTGCATCACTGATTATTCATCAGTTCCACTTCAGTTTGCCTAAGGTGCTGTGAAAAGACCACAAGTTGCTGAGTTTACTAAGTGAGTTCAAGATAAAACCTAAAATTGCTGGGAAAAAAATAGGAATAACAATGGATAACTCCTACTGGGCATTTTGTTTGGTTGTCTGTAGCACATAGGCCTATCCTTTAACATATTGGAATTGAAGGATCTTTTAAAAATCTCACAGAATCCTCTAATTTTCTCACCTAATTCCTTTATACTTTTCGTTTGGCTTTGGGGAGCAAAATGCCAGGGCAAGGAATACATGCAGTCAGTACTGGAGAAACAAGCAAGCCCTTCAGTTATATGATGTGCAGAAGCAGAATTTGCAGAGCGATTAATTAGTGAGGATTTCCAGTTAAAAGAAGGGGGACAAAGAGGTATGTGCACAACCCAACCTCTTGGAATGCAAATACTCCTTGATCTTTATTTGGGGCAGAGGAAGTAATTTCTCTCCTGTCCTCTCACACTTGCTATGAAGACCACAATTCAGTATGCACCTCCTCCCCAGGTAATTCATCTTCTGGCCTCTTCCATCACCACCTCCCCCAATCATTTTCCACCCCTGCCACTCCCCAGTTACCAATGCTCATATTCCCACATGGGTGCTAAATCCCATCAGTTTTTCTGTCCGAAGGATAAGGATGGAAAAGGATTTCTTTGATCTCCAAGACTCTTTCATGGGTCATTTGAGAGGTGAGGATAGAAGAAGGTGAAGATTTCCAGTTTATCAGCAAGGCATTGATGGCCACCAGATTGCCGGGAATATAATAGTGGATATTCCTAAAAAAAAAGGGTTGCTTTTCAGCCCAACACTAAGTTGTTAATGAGCTCCTGGTGTAAATTCATGGGGTGCAGGGACTCACCCTAAGCAGGTGGCTCTGCAGTGACATGCAGCCCCCAGTTATTTACTTACAAGTAAGTTGCACAACTCCTGTCACTGAAATATCTGCATACTCAACATGTGAGTTTAGATTAGTGTTATGGAGTCCACAATGTGCTAGGCATATTACCAGGAATATAACCCCACCTTGCAGGCTGTAAACCAGAGAAAACCCTTTCTGTAGGAGCCCCAGAGGAGGCAGAGGCTATATTGTGAGGTGGCCCCAAGCCCTGGTACTGGTGGCTCATTTGCCTTGTGGCCATCAGTAAAGCAGACTGTTTGGAGGTCACCAGTCTTTGATCTCTCCAAACATGAAGGTGCTGCACACGCACAAGTGCTGCAGGTAGCTGCAGCTGGTGGGAGTTATGAGTTCTATAGCTCAGGTACAGGATGCCAACACCCAAGTCTAGTGCAATGCCACAGAAAGACTGAGCTAAAGGTACATATTCAACCTTCATTCTAAATTCCCTGATTTGTTGGCAAAATTACTTCCTTTCATGCTCTCAACTTGTCTTTTGTCTCCTCTGGTTCACCCGCATCACATCCCTTGCAATTATATCACACTCCCTTTGTCCATATGCCAAGAATTTGCAAAATCCTCATTCCTGATTGTTTACCTGTTTGGTACAGCATTTCTGCCTTTCTTCAGAAAGCAATTCTGCCACAGCCTCTTTCTGTTGGGCAAAATTATGCAAATTGCATAGATTAAATTGCTGTATAATGGTTGATCAGCTTTTCCTTATTGTTTGCCATTTGCTACACAGGATTTGCTTGCATTTAAGAGTTTTATGTGTTTAATAGTTATTTAAGAGGCTTAGCATAGCTAATACCTTCAAGCAGTTCTGCCCCTGCAGGCTGGAGAGAAGTAAAGGCTGCCTCTGGCATCGGTGGTTTTGACTGGAGGAGTTTTAAAAATTGTTTTAAAAGCTTGAGTGGTGAAGATGCTGGGGGAAAGATGCAGTCACTGCTGACCTTGTTTTGAGAGAGTGTTGCTGTTTACCCGAATTCTCTTCTGTGTCTCTTTGATAAAAGGAGCTACAAAGCAGACCCAGCTCCCACTGGAGGAACGGGCCCAGCAGGATGCGGTTCTCCAAATTCCATGTTTTCTCTTACAGCCTGTTTCCACTCATGTACATGCAAATGCTTGGATTCACTTTGGCATGAGCATAGGCTCCTATTCCGGCTCGAGGCTGGTTGCAAGAGAGCACATAGGCATTTCCTCTCAGTTGCCAGATCCTGTTGTCCTTAACATTTTGCCAAAGCACTAATCATATCCCAAATCCCACGTGCCCCTGAGCAGACTCTCCCTCCCTGCTGCCTCATCCCCGTTCCTTGATAGACAGACTTTCATCTCTCTCCCACTCCTTACACATCCCCAATGTTTTCCAAGAGCTGCAGCCCGGGCAGAGCAGGCAGGACAGGAACAAGGAGTGCTTTGCTGCCATCGAGCTGGCTTTTAGGCGTCCTCGCTTGCCGCATCGCAAAGGCCACTCCAGTGCACTCAGCAAAGCACACAGAATCCAAGCAATACCTACGGCTTTTCTGTAAGCAATTAACTGAAGAAGTCAGGTTTGGTTTCCTTAAACAAATTAGCCTTTTAGTATTGAGTTATATACACCGTTGAGAAAACAGAGAGTAAAGTAAATACGTCCTTGAAAAGCAGCCCTTCTCCCACGCAGCCCCAGAGAGTACTACTCACACATTTGCCCACTGCAAACAGATGGGCCATTTTCTTGTGTCTCTATTAGGTAATAGGCTCAAGCTGTGAACAAATAAAGCCGAAAACACCCAATATGCCAATGTGTTAATTTTGTCTTCCTGTAGGTGTCCCTGTCGATTGCAAAATTGAGGCAGCCCCAACTTTTTCGTTTCTTTTTTGTTGTTGTTGTTTTTTCAACAAAGACAAGTTATAACCTTTTTCCTGGGCAAAAGAAATTCTGAGCATTTTTCACAGTAGCAGATATATAAAAGTTGTTGGATAAGCCATATGTGAGAAACAACAAAACTGACTCTCACAACCTGATGGTCTGTCTGTAGCTGTGTTATTTATTTAGATAGCTGGACTCTCCATTAAAGTGTACATCTCCATACACATCCTTTTCCAACCCAGAGTTTTAATGATATGCCCAGAACCTTTGTACACAATGTGCATACAAATACACATGGTGTACATATAAATATTTGTCGCTCGCATGTGGTACGTGATGCACTTCACTGGGGTAGAGCTCAGGGCAGCATCTGGCTCAGGCTCCACAGATCCTAAAAACTAGTAACATGTGAATTCTTCCTCATTACTTTTATTCACACACTGTCCCCATGCATGCACTGGAACTGCCAAAAGGTTTCCACAGGGAACAAAATGGGAGATAAGAACTCCTAAAGAGGTTTAGATATTGACTAAAAAACCTCCCCAAACTCAATATTCTTTTTCCAAGGTACTCAGTTCAATTCTGCAGTTTTGCCTAGAAAGTCTATCTCCTTGCAGAGTGGAATTCTTCAGCCCAAGGAGGAGCAAGTGCTGAGTGCCACAGGGATTTGTGTACTTCCCAACACAGATTCAACAGTTCTTAATGCACTCAGGCCTGTACCCAAGAGATATAAAGGTGCTTCTCTTTCTTTAAAGCTTAACCTGATTAGAGTCACTCCTATGACTCTTAATTTACCGCTACCAAACTGCCTCTCCTATTGTTATAACCTTTCTTTCTTTCACGAGGGCTCTTTGGAAGCTTTTCACATACTTGTTAAATGCTCTTGGTCACAAAGCCTGCTCAAAGTTCCCTTGATCATGTCATTGCTATGGTGTAAAATTGAATTACTTTTACAATTCGTGCTGTACCCTGGCAAAGCAAAGCCTTTCCCACAGTTAACAGAGGTGGAAGGCCTCAAAAATAAATGAATAAGGGAGGACCAAAAAAAGTGAATTTTCATTAAAAGGGGGAAAACAACTTTTTCTGGAAAGGTAGGGGAGGCAAGCTCAAACAGCTCTTTAGTAAGTGTTTGCCAGACACATTATATCACTGTTTCAAAAGAGAAAGGGACTGCTGGGGAGGGGTTAATAAGAGTGAAAACTAAAACGTTTAAAGTTTGCTTGATTGCTTTTTGTGGTGGTTATAGACAACATCTTGTATCCCAAGAAGAATCAAGAACATGAACTGCTTTTTTTGTTTCGGAAAATGGCTGTGGGATATCGTAGGGCTGTGGATCACAAAGTTAGTTCTCATCCTTACTTCTGTCTTTTTTAGAGGCTTGGACATCAAATGAATGAGGTTATCCAAACCAGAAATAAGTATTAAATCTAGGCAAGCATACACTGAGGGCATACTCCTCATACCCCCAAAAGAAAGCCTCTCTCACATCCCTTTCTGGAAAATAAGCCAGGCTTTGTTACTTGTATTTTATCACCTAAATAAAGGATTTTGATTAGCCCTGCTTGTTCCAGATTCTCCTTACGCTGTACAATAGCAGGGCCAGACTGGCAGCCCATTGCTTCCTGCTGGAGCCAGCACAGTGCCCCTTGGGAGGCAAGGCTCTCTTTGGGAGAGCTCCGTGGTGCTGCACTGTCTGCAAGGTGTGAAACACCCGCAGCAGAACACAGGGACGTGGCTAACACCTTTCTCGAGTTCAGCACAGTCCTCCAGTGGCCCCATCGATCAGCAACTTTACCTGGGCTCAAGAACTCAGGCTAATTTTCCTTTCCCCTCTGTTTTTGGTGCCTGACCTGTTCACTGCTATGATACTGTGAAGCTCAGGGTCCTTTCTGTCACAGCCACAAGTGGCTTCCTTCACCTTCAGGTTTTCACATCCTTAGCAGCACATTCAGTCCTCAAGCCAGCGGCTGGGACCAGCGGGAGCTCATGGCCAGGTGTGCAGCAGTCATGGCCAAGGCCCTAACTGGAGAGGGTCTAGATGCACCCATTCTTACCTTTGGCAGCTCACCTCAGGAGGCCATAAAGTTCATGACAGTCCTGAGTGGCTTTAGTCCTGCCTGTTCTGTAACAGGGCCCGTGCTGCCGTATGGTGGGGTAAGAGTCATCTTCCCCAGGTGGTGTTCTTGCAGGTACATATTCTGCTAAAAACACGCTTTTGTGAGAGCTTGGTCCTGCCAAGAAGGGTGATTTCATTGTACTGTTATCATGAAAGGTGTTTGTGTGCAGCTGCTGCCACGGTGCCCTGCCCTCTGATGCAGGCACAGCACATCTGGACAGATGTGACCTCTCTGTTGCTCAAAGGGATTCCAGTTAACCAAGCAGCAAGGAGAACAATGGGGGCAACACCCTTTTGACTTGCATGGTTTTCATCTTTCTTTTGCTTCCCCTGGATTTTCTAAGGCAGGCTGTGAATACTGAAGTGTCACCACTTGCACTTAAAGCCTTTGCAGGTGATAGTTCGATGCTTGTTCACACCAGGATGAGAGGAACCCCCCAGCAGGAAGTCAGTTCTTTCAGACCTCTTTAGAAATGTGTGATAATCTTATAATGTATCAACACTTTCTCCCTCCCTCTCTCCCTGCCTCTAATTTCTCTTAAACAAGGCTCTGTTAGTCTCTACGTTTTGATGCTGCTGCTGCTGCTGACATAGCTCTCCTTTCTTTAAATTTGTCTGTTTCACACCTCACTACTCAGTGCTTTGAGGACAGGTTTATGCATTCAGTCTGCACCTAGCCTGCTGTGTTGCACTCTCCATGATGCTTTTTTCCCCCCGCATGCTTTGGAAAAGACACATTTGGTGATAGATATGCAGGCCTTTTTGTGTTCCCCCCCTGTTTTTTTTCTCCCCCTCGTGCTTTGCCTTCTCTCTAAGTTGGTCCATATTTAAAATTTGCATGTATGAATCACATTCCTCCTATTCTTACTATGTTCAGATCCAGTCAGGTTTTTTTTCTTAACACAATCAGTTTTTATTATGTACCATAATTCTGAAGTTTTCCAGGAAAGGAAAGCCCGAGGTTCAAGACCCTCTCGGGAGTCAATGGCAATTTGAATATGAATCCCCATCCCATAGGAAGACACTGTCAAAGTGATGTCTGTTCTATGTATTAGTTTCAATTACCAATCCACCAAATAACCTTTGAAAGGTCGTTTTATCTTGATGTGCAATAAAGTTGAAGACTCTGAGAAGAGTTTCCTGGCCAGCTCTATTTATGTCACTGTAGTCTCTGAGTTTCTCTGAGAGGCTGATTAATTTGCTCATGCAATTCAGCAAACAAAGCAGAAACTTGAGTTTAAATTTGGGAAATAATGACACAGAGGACAGGTTAAGCAATATTTCCAAGGTCATGCTCCAAACAGGAATGTGCTCTGCCACAAGACTTGATTGGGAACATGTCATAGCAGGCACCACATGTGCCCTGATTGTCCTCACCACAAACCTGAAAGATGAGAGATGAAGGGCTTCAGAACCCAGGCTTTGGCTTGGTTTCACTCAGTGCTACTGTTTTGTTTGATGCAGGTGAGAAGCAGCTCAGGAGGAACTCGGTGTGAACAGGTAAGTGTGTGGCTAAACCATCACCTCTGGGAGCTGAAGGGGACACCTCTGCTCACTCCTGACCTGTAAAACCGAGTGAGTCACTCAGATTAGGTTTGAAGTGTCTCTCTGGTGAAAGGAGATAAGGTCCCTGTGGCTTGTTTAGGGGAAGACAAATTATGTACAGTGAAAGGCCTGGAGGGAAGGAGGGGAAACTATAATGAGAAAGACAATGCATTCAGTATTGCCCTGACCCTGTAAAAGAGAAAGGGGGGCAGTGACCAAAGCCCTGATCTAGATTAGATCCAGAGATCTGGTCGAGGCTGCAATAAGATCATCTTCAAAGCTTAAGTCCTGACTTCAATATTTGTTTTCTCATCTTGGGTAAGACCTGGTTTGAGGACACTGCTTCAGGCACACCTTGAATACAAAATAGTGTGAAATTCAAAGCGATAGAATAAACAGACAGAAATAAGTCATTTGGGAGATGAGAACTTTAACCAACACTGAATGAATTTATACAGAAGCTCCAAGATCAGTCAAGTAGGGTATCTTAACATATTTTATCATGGTTAAATGCCTATCAGCGGGGGCCTTTCCAGCAAGTGTCTTTTGATGCATTAGAAAGAATCAGCAAAAGAGCAGTTCTCATGGCTCTTTGAAAAACTCCTGTTTTTTAAAAACTTAAGTAAGAGTTGGATTTCTGCCTGAAATCCTGTATCACAGATTGTCTCTCCCAGGCTAAAACTCTGTGTTCAAACATGTGCACATCTTTGCTATATCCAAGCCCTTTATTGTTATGGATTATTCTTTTTAGAGGTCCCTGAGGACTTTTAAGTAATTTTCTTATAATTAGGGGTGCATGGTGAAGCATGCACAACAGCACTCAAAATGGAAATGTTCCTCACTCTGCATTATCTGGCACACTCCTTCTGAGGGGTGTCTGGTTTGGGCTGTAGGGTTTTTCTAGTTTGTGTTTGTAGAGTTTGTCTTACATCAAAAGAGAACCAAGAGAAAAGGGAACAAAATCTTGAACCCACTCTCTTTCCTCTGCCACTACTGTGAAATATGTTCCCAAGAATGGGAACAAGAACGAGAGCAAGTCAAATTATGCAGCGTTGGTATATAAGTGCTCTGGGAAGGGTTACCAGGGCATTTCCATTATTTGCTGTGGTTGTTCAGTGGTTGTGACATTTAGAGGGTACTTTGAAGAAAATAGCCCGGCTGGTAAATGACAGCAGAGAAAGGGGAAGGCAAGCAAATGGAGAGGAGGGAAGTTCACAGGGATTTCCTGACAAGATGAAAGGGGAAAGAAAACTCAGTGGGTTCTTATTCAAAAACCATTTTGGTGGCCTCTGTTTGAATGAGAGAACTGTTTCTTAGCATGCTTAACAACTCCTCGGTCCCGTCCAGGAGCACGCTTCACCAAATGTCTGCTGTGTTTGACACCACAGTCAGCTTTGCAATGTGTGATGAGAATTATTTTTACAGCTGAACTTCTTAAGGCAGGCCCACATGTGTGTAAATCCTGATGGGTTTTAGCACACCTCTGTTGCACCAAAGAGAGAAGTGCTGATCTTCACCAGGATTTATATGGTACACAAAAGTATTAACACCTGATGCTTAAGCCAAGTGAAAAGCAGCCTGAGAACCTGGTGTCCTCTACAGGGAGCACAGTGTGCATGAGTTGAGGTGGGCATGATGCTTTCCTTGCTGATTCTCAGCACAGTTTTGGTCATGTTACATCCAAACCCTTACACAGACAACGATATTGATAATTGATGCTAGTGATAAGTAATCCTCTGTCCTTTGCTTATTACAATAAGCCAACAGTGAAAAGCCTTGGCTTTTGCTGAAGCAATGGTGAAATGGGCAGTGGAGTTTGAAGGAAAAGAGGCCCAAGCCCTTCAGCAGTGCCTCCGTGCCCCGGGCAAACTGGTCTCCTCTGTTTTCATTGTAGCCTCTTTGTCCATGGGGAGTTCTTCACCCAGCCATCAATGCACTGAAGGTCATCATTTCCTAACCTGCCCTGTTGGCTTCCCCGTGGGATTTCCCAGCTCCCTCCTTCTGGCCATCTCATTTCCATGTGTATGGGATGAGGTGAGAGCGTGGCCATTTCAAAGCCTCGGAAATGGACCTCCAGCACTGGGGTGCTGAGGGAGGACAGGGGAATCAGCATGAGAATGTTATCCTAACACCTTGGCAAGAATGAGAGCCCTCACACAAATGTTTATTCAGAGGCAGAGGGATGGCCCTGCTGCAAAAATAAAATGCTGGCAGCATTTCATTTTTCACTCTTAGAAGTGTGAAAGGGGGACGGGTGAAGAAATTTACGACTTGTAATTCCCCCTCTGAGACCTACGAGATGCTACAGAGTTGTGGAAAAGCAAAAGGCTTTTAAGATGAGAGAGGGAATTCACTGCCCACGGTGAGCTTAAACCTGCAGCTTGTTCTTCTGACTGTGCTTGGAAAGAATTCAGACATAAAGTTGATGTCAGCAGAAGATGGATCAGAAAAGAGCAATGGGATTTTGCCCAAGCCATGGCTTTCAAAATCAAGCAAGATCATTCTTGTTTGTGGCTGGAAGTGCTCAGCAGCCTGATACAATCTGGCCACAGAGCTGTGCAAGGGGTGAGGCACCTACCAGGAGATCAGCAAATCTGGTCAGGTAATGGAAGTTATCCCCTGCCTAGCAAAAGCTGTGAGGACTTATCTGGTGCTCCTAAAAGAGCACGAGGCATGCTAATTAGTGTCAGACACTAATGAAAGGTTGGCACGGTGATTGCTGCTGAACCAAAGCAGTGGCTACTCCTTATGCACCAGCATAAGTTGCAGGAGAAGGCAGAGAAAAGGTCTTGTGTTCTGAACCAGCTCAGCCTGCTCTCAGCTGTGTCCTGGGAGCTGCCTTCAGCTTCCAATAGTTCTCTCTCATGTCTTCCATCTATAACAAGAGCAGGACACATGGATTTCTACATTAACGTATCACAGCTTTCTCCTGGATGAGTGCACATATGTGATACTTCTAAACATGTTGCCCAGCTTTAGGAGAGTTTTGCAAAAAACCAAGCCTTGTCTGCCTCCATAACATCCCTTGGGAGACCAGCCTGTATGTATGTTTGACATGCGTGGAGCGACAGCAGAATACAATCAGAACATACTGCAGACAGGAGTATTTCAAACCCAGAAGGTCCATGAGAGTTTTCTGACCTGAGCGCTTGTGTCCCAAGGGTCCTCAGCCATGGACCTTCAGCCCATTCCTCAGTACTGAGAAAGGCTTTGACTTTGGGAGGATGATAAATTGTGGTGCCCTGAAGGAGATTAAAGCAGTTTAACAGAGCATGGCCTCATCTCTCACACAATTCACACAGGTGAGTTCACCCAGTTTCTAAGGGTTTCCTGCCTGTCAATATGAGCAGTTTGCATTAGTGTCCTGTTTTAACCACCAGCCTCTGGCTACCTTGTGTTACGGGCTCATGCCTCTACTCCCCACCAGCGAGTCCATCCCATGTCCAAAGCCTGACCAGCTGAGGAGGAACTGAAGTGATCAGCCTGGCACAGCAGCTTGATCTTATTGACCAACCACTCTGGACAAGTGAAAGAGATCACCACATCTATCTGTCCATCAGAAGACTGTGGCACATACTTCTAACTTGTGTTAATGTAACCAGGACTAACATGAGCAAGGCCACTTCTATGGAGCAATGTGTTAACAAGTTACATTTTTTCATTATATTTGGCTTTTAAAATAAAAGCAGCATTTAATTAAATGTACAGCGTGAATGTGTTGTACTCAGATGTCACAGCAGACTATTTTCTAATCAATATAGCATATATTTTCAGTTAATGAAGTCCAAAGCTTTTGGTATGGCATTTTTGTCCCATAGATGATAACACTTAGTCTTCTTTGTTTGGGAGAGCAACAGGTCCCAGAGATTTCCAGAGAACCATAAGAGCTCCTGGCTTCTGCAAAAAGTCCTCTCTCCCTCTACTCTGGTGTAAGACTAGGAAAACAATCTGGTTTCATCCCAATGCTACCTGAGCTGCCCATTTCTAATAGTCAAGTGAAAAGCAGCACTTCCCAAGAACCGATTTGGGTCTGAAGTGAACGGAATAACCTCTGCAAGAGACTGGCTTTCCCCTAGCTTGAGCAGAAACAAAGGAAGAACCATGATGCTGACTGGAATAACACACCTCAGGGAACCAAGCCACCACCACCAAGCCACCAGGCTTCTAGTTTGTGTCAGCACTGCAGGCTCCCTTTACAGAGACAAACCAGGCACAGCCAGGTGCCTGTAGGAAGAATATTTCCCCACCTCTTTTAGGAGGGGCTCAACGGCTCTCTGAAAATACTCGCTCTGTCCTGGACTGGCAAGTGAAGAAAGACAGACTACCAGTTTGGATCTGCAGCTTTCAGACAGCCAGTGCTGATGAGTGCCCTCAGGTATCATAGGTTACATACCTCCAGTTAGTTGATGGGAATCTGGGCAAAATACTTTTGTCAGCCTCAGAGAGGAGCTACATATCTTCAGAACTGAAACCCTTTTAAAAAGAATTAAAAAAAAATTCAGAAGAGATAAATTCACATTGCAGACTACTTATTGGACACTTATGTCTTCAAATTGAATCATCTTCAGCTATGTGACAGCAAAACAAGAGCAACCAGAAACAGCTGCAGTGACTTTTGTTGAAGGAAGAGGCCTTCCAGCCTGGGCTGAGATCTTGCACACAGCCTGGTCACTCTGGCTAGTGCTAATCTCCCCAGCATCTTGGAAGGTCAGATGATAAGCTTGCACATCCACATGGAATTTTCCACAACAGCCACAGGCATAAGTTATTTTCAGTGATCCAACCTCAAACTTCCTATCAAGGCATTGCAATTCCCATATAACTGAAGACAGAGCGTAGCTGGCTACTGCTTTTGGGGGTAGCAAAACCGTATGGAAGATTGAGGTTGTAGATTTAAAACACTCAAATAATTATAATTACACTCTGAGTTTCGTGCCTGACGTGGAAAAATTGTGCAAACAACTGATAGTGAACCAAAGAAATATTATATATTCTTTGCAATGTTCTAAAGAAGCATTCCTGATTTCCTTATAAATTATCAGGCTCAGCCCATATCTGAAGATAGTGTCAGGCAAAGTGAGCTGATGGTCTGATCTGGTGCAGCAAATCCCACTTTGTTTTGAATTCAGCCCCTTTTTTTCCAGCAGCAATAGTTAATGTTTGATATGCAGGGCACAGGGATAATTATTGCCACATCTGTTTTCTCTGTTACAGACTGCATTTTTAGCCATGTAATCACTTACAATTGGATGGAGGATTCTCAGAATATGTTTATCAAAGATGAGTATTGAGAGGCATCTGTTTCATTTAGTCTGGAAAGGAAAAAAAGTCAAAATTGAATACTTACCCTGGAGCAATGCTGAAATTATGCTACACACTAAAGTCCAAGCTACTGCTCTATTAAATCAACTTTTAATGCCTCCTTTTTAAATCTACTAACCTTTCCTGCTCCAGACATGCCCAGATTTCATGAGCATCTTTGCCAATACTAGGAAGCAATTGGTGGTAACCAAGAATAGAACACAGCAAAATTTAATTCCCAGAGTCAAGCCAGCTTGTATTTTCCACTGTTATAATAAGCAAACTCTAATTAAGTATACTAAGCAAGGGCCTGGCTTGCAGAAGCTCTGCACAGACTGCAAAAGCTCTGAAGGGCAGAAGATGCTTTATTTGACAGCTTCTGCTAGAGAAAATAAAAATAAATACTTACAGGGAACATTCACATAACCCCTTGCTCATTTCAGAGTCTGTGGTTTGCAGCTCACTGCAGACAAACTGAAATTGCAGTGCTTGGCTAAGTGAATTCCCACATATCTGTCTCAAAGTCTTGTTGTTCTTTGAAGGCAGAGGAAGTTTCAAGTATTAAAATAATTTTTCAGATCTTTATGAGGCAGTGTGACAAGGTACTTGGTGCTTGCAGGGAGATGAAAACCCAAAGATCTGTAATTTTTTTCCAGCTATTCTTATGCTACTGGAAAAACACCCTAGAACAGGGAGATCTCACCCATCTTTTCTCCTGTCACCCCTCATCTCCCCTGCAATTTCTGGCAGAGTTGCTGGTAGAGAACCTTGGGCTGCAGAGCAGAGTCATCCATTGTTTGAGAGTTGACACTTGCCAGGTCTCAGTCGTGCCTCAGCTGTGCCCCATTCCACACCACTTGGTGGCCTGTGGGGGTGTCCAGGTCCCCAGATCCAGACACTGAAGGATCAGGTGGGATAAATCAAAAACATCTCTTCTAGTAGGGAAGATCAGAAGTTGCTTTGCATGAATTTTGTGTCTGCATTAAAACTCTTAGATGTATGGTGACTTCCAACAGGATCTGGATCCATCCATCCATCCATCCATCCATCCATCCATCCATCCATCCATCCATCCATCCATCCATCCATCCATCCATCCATCCCAGTGTTAACTGGTGTTAATAAACCACTGCACAGTATTTCAGTATTTTGAACACCCGGCAGCACGAGGTCAGACTTAAATGGAAGCCCACGTTTCAAATCCGTAAAAATGACCACCAAAGGTTGACTTCATGCTAGTCTCTCAGCAGGCTGCTGCCTGAGTGATGAACTAAGCAATTCCATTTTTTAATGCCATGTAAATGATAGCGCTGTGTTGTGATACACCAATTAAGTTCTTTGAATAAATTAATCAGAAAATTCTGTGAGGATGCTTCTTTGCTTTCTAAAGGGAAAAAATACTGAACCCAAACACAACCCCAGGCTTTGTGTTTATCTGGTGGTTTGTTTTCCTCTGGAGTTAATTCATGGGTTGAAATCTCCACACATATATATTCACACATGTAAATAAGGAATGAAAGGCTTCACATTCTGTGTGAAAGGCCTCAAAACACTTCTCATAATTTAACTTAATAGATGTTAGCAACATGCCAACTAAATAAAGTGCCTTACACACATTTAGATGAAGCATCAGTTTTGCAGCTGACTGGCTACTGCTCCATTATTTCTACTAATTACATATTTATCTGCCTTAAGGAGCAGTTTTAACTATTGATTCAACCAGAAACAGCTTGCACAAAGCCAAAAATAAAGCAGCATTATGAAGTCAGACTTTTACATGCAAATACAGGACCCAGTTAGCAGGATATAAAGCAGCAGTCATGTAACTTCAGAGAGAGCTGCACCACCTTGTGTGACAATTCAAATTGTTTCATCTCAGGTTTTCACATAAAAGCAGAGAAGTTGGTGACAATCGGAGGAAGTACGAATGGAGCAGCACATGTGAATGTCCTGTGGTCAGTGTAAACACATCAGTGCTACACAAAAGAACAGGAGTCAGATTCATAAATGCTGAGTATTGCTGAACATGATACGAAGCTCTTGGGACCTTCAAAAGGGAGCAATGCTGTGTTTTGAACAGACCCTCATTTCCCAAAGATTAATAGACTCTTCTTTTTGCTTAAGTATTCACAGAATGATCTGAAATCAAATCTTGGTTATGCTTAACCTATGTTCAAACATTGTAAGAGTCAACACCCTTCCTACCTAAGTCTGGATTGTTACATCAAACTTACATCTTTATGTATAATTTAAATCCAGAATTCCATTTATATAAATTAAATCATGATTTTCAGTGCTGACAGCTTTTCAGGAGTGGCTCTGACTATCTGAGGAAATGAGTGCAATGTTTATCTGTTGCACAGAACTCTCAGATGCTGATTTTGCTATTCCATCTCCAATTATAATACATATAATACACTTTCATTAACTCATGAATCCTATCCCTTCTCTTCACCAAACAACCCTATAAACCAAACAAAGCAAACATTATCTTGTGTCATGGATCTAAATCTCACCTGGCATGGGCCAAGACACTAATGCTGAGAGTCTGTGCAGTTGCACCGACTTGTGCGAACAAAGAGACGAGATGCTGAACAGCTGCAGTTTCCAAATACGTCCCTGCAATGTTCTCCAAGACTCAAAGCCCAGAAGTGAACACCACAGCCAGGTCAGGCATCAAGGGTTGAGGTCTTGCTGTTGATGAGGCTTTGGGAGGCTGCCTTATAGTTCTTCTCTTTTTTCTTTTCTTTCTTCTTTTCTTTTTCTTTTCTTTTCTTTTCTTTTCTTTTCTTTTCTTTTCTTTTCTTCCTTCCTTCCTTCCTTCCTTCCTTCCTTCCTTCCTCTCTCTCTTTCTCTTTTTCTTTCTCTCTTTCCTTCCTTTTCCCTTTTTTTTTTTTTTAATAACTAATGTATATGTTTAGGGATTTTGACATCTAGCCTACAAAAGGTATGTATGTGGTCCCTGTATGTAAAAGGAGAAAAGGTGTATACTGTATATAATGCTGACAGTGTACTCTTACATGTGTAAATATATACGCTATCTATTTTCAAGGGAACACAGGAGTGCTTCTTCTGGAATAATGAAGAGAGCAGTAGATGATTGGGGGGTGGAAAAGTCACCCCATCCCCTTGCAAAAACCAAGCATCATCTGTACTGCAGGCTGGCAAATAATAAGCATTAATGCCCTTAAACAATGTGTGCTTGAAGAAAAGGGATGGATGCATTGAGGGAGGGGAGATTTGTAAATATTGCCTGCAAATCATTCAGTGCTGCTTTCACAGTGCAGTACTAAAGACAGACTAAATTAGCAGGCCACTTCCCCCGCTCTCCTTCCCACTCAAGTCATGTCTGTTTACCCTCAGTAATGACAAAACGTAGACAACTGTCTGCTAGGACTGTGGTGACATTGGCACACACATACCAGACAAGCAGAATGTTGTGGGAAACAGAGATTGAAGCATCTTGATATACGAGAAACAATTATCATGGGAATTGTTGTTTTTCAATGCAACAGCTATAATAAATAGTTGCCATATGCTAAGCACAGATGCCTCCTTGAAAAGCAGCCTTGTGATGGCACAGCCCATGTTCTCTAGAGTCTGGGGCCTTGATGAAATGACTGGATTTTTGCAAGAACTGCTGCCCCAAAGAAATGTATCTCAAGCCACTGAAGACCTTAAGGCTAAAAAAAAAAAAAGAATAAAAAAGCAAAGCAGCAGCTTTTTGTGTTTTGCACATGGGTTTTGCAGTGGAATCTGCAGCTGATTCCTTCAGTGAGGTGAGAGAGCTGGAACACCTCTCGGTAACCTGGTTTTCAGCTCTGCTTGCTTCTCAGAAAACAGAGAGGCACAGAAAACCTTTTTGAGGAAGAAGTCCTGCTTGCATTACGCAGGTATCAGAACTGCAAGAGGATTTGGTGCACAGCAGGGGTCTCAGGCTTTGTTTGATTTCAGGCCTTATGGGTGGAGTGCTTCACATACACGTATGCAGACACACACACACACACACACACACACAAGCAGCATGCACATATGCATGCATGCATCTGCACCCATGTATCACAATACTGTTCTGTCAATCTAGACAGGAAAAAGTTATTTTTGTAGCAGAGGAAAATAAAGAAGCAAACAGAAAATGATGATGTTCTTCCACCTATTTCACTAATATATCACAGGAGGTTTGTGCTGTTCAATACAGAAAGCAAAACAAACCAAAAAAACTAACAGGTCCAAACAAACTTGGCAGTCTGACTTGCACAGTGTCCTGTTGAGGCAGTCAGAACTGATGCTATTTTATCACCGCTCCTGATTCTGCATCTTTCTAAATCCCAGGTTCTCTAAACCCCTATTTTCCTGGCGTTCACAAAGCCCTGCAGACACACTCCCAGCCTTTCCATCAGCACAATGCAAAAGCTAGATTGTTTAGATGCCTAAGAAGAACCCAGCCCCTGGGCCATTCACCATCTGAAGGCAGCTAGCTACCAGGTTATAGCGACAGTTAGAAAGTTAGATTCTTCTGGAAAAAAAAATAAATCTTATCTTTATCATTAGGCACCAAAAATGTAAAAATAACCCCTGCCTCTGTATTCTTCAGCTTTTGCAGCACTCAGCAGTCTCACACTGTGCTACAAAAAACTACTAAAAATTACTACTTCTTCACTTGTGCTAAAATGGAATTTCAGCCTCAATGTGGGCATCCAGGTGGTTTTGTAACACAAACACCTGTTTAACACTCGGGTCTTCCCTGCCAGGACACACGAGACCTGACAGTCCAACAGGTTCCACTAAGTGAGAAAAGTGGCTGAAAATCCGAACCTGCCAATGATGCGGGGTTTGTGTGTGTTTCTGTGCGTGTCACTTTAAGAACATGGCAGGGCATATATTTGGAAAGCCAGCTGTAAACCCCTTAGACAGGCTTTGGAAAGAGCCAACCCATGGTGCACAGCAGATGCTGGCTTCATAAATGTCACAGAAGGCAATGATGTAACCTGCTGTACTGCTTGGCTGACATAATTTATGTGTGCTATCATACAGAATGTTAATAGCGCTTAAAATATATTTTTAAAACTGTCAACCAAACTAAGAAACGTGTTACAAAAATATCAGCTGGTTTTTCATTTCTCATATCATTAACACAGCAGTGTTTTACAGCTATGAGGGATTTCCAATAACTTTTCCCATTTTTCATTCATGCAGTCCCTTTTAATCAGAAACTTTCTTTTATCTGCATTCAGTTGTATGCTTTGCTAAGAACTGTTACTTCAACAATACCAGGAACTTCCTTATTATTATCCTATTTATGCCAAGGATTCTGATTGCTACCCCCCACTCCCATCTCAAATTTAAAGGAAAATGGAAAACTGTTAAGGAAAATTAAACCCTGCCGAGTGGTTGCTATGCATTTTGAATAGCTCTTTTGTGCATGTATTATACATACATACATACTACATGAACCTTTTATTGGCTAAATTTGTATCTAGTGTATGTTTATTAAACAGCCAAAAAAAAAAAAAAAAAGGAAAAAAAAAAGAGGCTGCCTGTTTTCAGCTCTTACTGGATTTGCAACAACATAAGATAGCTGAGTAAAGGACAAATGCCGAAGTGTTAAAGATCCTTTTCTTTAGCATATGAAGACTTTACAGCTTCACACTTGGAGTTCTCAGAAGTGCCTCTGTTTCCAGGATCTTTTTGAGCTCTTACTTAAACCTGTCAAACTTTTTTTTTTTTTTTAAGCTGACCTATTGGTATTAAGAAAAAAGAAAACACAACAAAAAAGGAAACACCAGGATTTTTCCCATCAGCTTTTCTATTAGCCTATTAAAGATATCATACAATGATGACAACATCAATACACAGGCTATTTTAACTCTGAATTCCACAGTGCTGTTATATGTGAGGGACATACAGACAGATCCCATGGCTGCACCTGGCTGGTGACAGAGCAGCCTTTTCGGTCTCTCAGAGCTGGAGAGAAGGAATTAAGTTCAACACTGGCACTAGAGTCTGCTTGGCTTTAGACATATGGCTGGAGGTATTTTGCAGTCCTTACCTTAGCCTTCTTCTCACAACATTTCTATGGAAAGCAAGGGAAGCACCAGCTGGAGTAAGAACTCCAGTGGATTCAGACTGTAGGTAATGCCACACAAAACAAACCTTTTGCTGAAATGAGGTTGCTCTTGACAAGTGTGGCACAAGGAAACAGTTTAGCCTATGAAGTGCTACCCAACAGTTCAGGGAAACACCTGCAAGAGAGAACAGAAACCATGTGGATAAGATGGAGAAGTTCACTTACTCCAAATTTAGTTGGAATTTAGCTGCAATGTGCAAGTTAGCACTTGCCAGCTGTGAAAAGTAACAGAAGAACGAGTCAGAAGCCTGCCTTTACAGTCTGTTTGAAGGAGAAGTTCAGGCACATCAAACAGTATCTATGATGGACCAACTGTGTTCGTAGAAGACAGGAAGCATTCCTCCTCTTTTAGCCCATGCTCATTAAGGAGGGCAATTTCCTTCTGCTTCCTCTGGATGAGAAGGCTTGCTCTGGAGATATTTGCAAGTGAAAAATCTGACACTCAGATGAAGGGAAGAGTTAGAAAACCAGTAGCTGGCGGAGTTAATGACAAGAGGTAGCTGCTCCTGAGTGTTGCATCACGGTGTGTGTGAGAGGAGTGACACAAAGCACTCTGCAGGATAGATCCCGTTGAACAGAGGGACACTCACCTGCTGACTGACACATTTCACCAAGCCCTGCTAGCAGGAGCCCTGTCCCAGCCTCCCTGCACAGATCTAGCTGAACACACTGCTCAATCAGCAACACGTAGTACTACCGATACACAGACCCAGGGCCCAAGAGTTGGAGCTTTTAGAAAAGGTACATCCCTGAAGCATTTCCTCATTTCTTCTTAAGAGCTCAGGTGGCAGTATGCTTACGAGTAGTGTTATGGCACACTGTCTGCAAGGAATTCTCCAGGATTGCCCAGAGCTTGAACTCTAAATGTAAAGCAATGTCTCCACTGTCCCTCAACCCCTGCAACGCCTTGCAGCACACCCTGCTGCCAAGCGTTTCCTGAGCTGCAGCAGCTGTGGGGCAAGAGAGCCATCACTCCCAGGTCTCACCAGCCACTGGTTGCCATGAAAGAGACCAGTATGAGTGGCACCAACATGTCCCACTATGGTCCAAATGCCACCACAACGGAAATATCGAGTGATCAAAGGGCCGAAAAAAGACAAGAGCAAAATGTGACTCTTCACTCCTGCCATAGTGCTCCTCTACAGCCAAACAATTTTGACACTTATTCCATCATCTCTCAGCACCTCAGGTGATTTATTTCAGGAACATCTGTATTTTTTTGTGGCAGATCAGATCTCAAATAGTGTTGCACACCCTATTGCCAGCAGTTACCCCACAGCCCTGCTCTGAATGGGGGCTATTGCAGCAACCCCGAGGGACACCTCCCGCCTGTGTCGCTCACTGGACTTGCAGGGCTCCTTCTCTTTCACCTCCTCTGTCCCAGTGGCTAATTTCTGGTGGGCAGTGAGGCCTCTGGGAAGCAGGGCTCAGCCTGCTGGGCACAGTGGCTTTTGTTAGCTCTGCTTTCTGACACATCTGATTCAGGGCAGTCTCTTAAGCTTTTGGCTGGAGTGTCAAGAGTTCCTGTAGTGGGATCTTCATCTAATCTCCTCTGGGATAGTCTTAAATGCCTTGTTTTCCCTTTTCCTTTTGCCTGGGCATTGTTCTTTTTGGTTTGCATGTGGCTAAATTCTCAAGTTGACAGCAGTTACTGAGAGTATGGAGGTAACTTCAATTACTTCTTTCATGGTGAGAAACCCCTCCCATTTTCCTCAGCTCTGCTTTACATAGACTGAGTGGTTGCTTTGGCTAATTACCTTAATTGTCCTGCTCTAAGACAGATACACTACCTGTGTTTGATTCTCAAGTTTTCCAAGGCATAGGGAAAAAAAAAGGCAAGAATGACCAGTGGTTTCAAGCATGCGGAGCGTGTTTGAAATAGGACAAACCCTCACATTTGGAGACCTATGTCTATGTTTATTGTACCTGCCTAAATTTTCAAAGGAGATAAGCTGTTAGAAAAAGTGACCTTCACATCAGATTCCTAAATGGACACATCAGGAGATAAGAAAGTGCCCAAAGCATCAAGGATTCACAACTGCAACAAAGGCACTAGGAGGATAGAATATTATTGCACAGAGGTAAGAGCCTGATGTTTAACAACCATTTTAAACCGAGTTTACTAAAAAAGAGGTTTGTCAATAATTTTGCTGCACATTTGTCCAGATTCAAGTACACTCAGCTCTCTTAATGGCCTTCAAGTTGACTGGCCACTCTCCACCAGGTTTGATGGAAGTTGAAATTACACTACAAGTTATTAAATTCCTACAAGTCTCATGTAAATAGACACCTGGGCTGAAGAAGGTGGTTCTGTTTGTGGCCTCATTGAAGACAAGTCCCTATCAAAAGCTAAAGCTTACCAGGTACAGGGAATCTGTATAGGAGACATTACAAATTTCTCAGACACAGGGAAAAACCTTGCCTAGCGCCAACATTTCATTGAACATCAGAGGAAACAAGCACAAAGGAGAAATTCTGCAGACATCATGCTCCTCCAGTTCCTCTACTCTTGCCATAAATTTCTTGCCTTACATTTTTAATTAATTTGCTTAGGTGAATGATTCTCAAGTTTCCCTGCCTTGCTCATTATGGGCCTTTTGAAACACCTAAATCTCAGCAAATTACAAAGCATTATACAGCCAGTCAATCTGCCCTGTTAATCAGATTATTTAGTCTTGCATGTTTGTCCACCCATTAAACCAGCCACCCAAATGCAGGTGATCAAAGAAGGTGAGTGGGAGAACTGTACTAACAGTGTTCTGCACAGGATGTTGCTTTCTGAGGGTAGTATTTATTTCTTTTATGGCACTACCAAATACTGCTCTCTGGTCCTAATGAAGGCACTTGCAACCACATAAATTCTTGCTAAATATGTTATTTTATTAAAGATGAAATTCTCCCCAGGAACATATTCATTTCAACAATTTTCTGGTCCAGATCCATCTTACTGCAGAGATAGTAAAGAAGGAATGGAAAGGTTTCAGTTTTCAAGACTATGTACATGCAAATCCAGTAGCAGGGGAGTTCTCTATCTGGTTCTAAAGGGGAGACAGAAAAATAATAGCAATATCAGAAATTTATGTGGGTTGAATAAAGCAAAGATTTGAATGAAAGCAATTTGTTCTGACGGAACTCCATCTTTGCATTATTTTGCTGTTGTATCTTACTGAAGTTGACAAATTCTGCCATTTATCTAAAATTTCACACACTCTGTGTGATTAAGGGAAGTCAGGGATAGTGTAAAGAATATCTGTATTCCTCCTCCTATTTCTGTTTGACTGTTCTCTGAGGTGGAAATAGAGCACTTTTCTTCTTAATCAATGACTGGTAATTAAGTGGTATAATTCAAAAGGCCAGATTTTGAGTTAGGATGGATTTATTATATTTTATTTTTATATGAATCATCAGACTTTTCATTATCTCTTTGGTTTGGCTGTTGTTACAGAACTTCTCTGTGTGTTTTAGCAGTTTGATGACAAATTACTGCTGTCAATCTGGTTAGCTTTTCCAAGATGGTAACCCATGGAATGAAAACTGAATGCCACAATATCAGTTTTCATTATACATGTGCTCATTCTGTTTATGTTCACATGATGGTGAACTTTGCTGGTGCCTCCTGTACACATCTTTTATTGCAAATTTGTTACATCAGTGAAAGTAAGAAGTGGAGAGAGGAGGATTCAATGTTTCTGAAAAAACAGAGGAAGCATGTGAGGGTCCAAACACTTCACACAATTCTGGAATGCTAAGCTCGAAGCTGAAGTCACGTTTGACTGCCTAAATCTGCAACCAGATTCTGTTTCAGGATGCTGCCTGAGGCTTGAACAAAAGTGAAGCATCACATGTTCAAGATTATGAAAAGTATGAATAACCATGGCCAAAACCAGATCTTTTGGGGTGTCATTGGGTCAAAGGGTTAAAGCAGCAATGGCTGCAGAGGGAGACACTTCTAGAAAAACAAAAAACCAGGACCCAAGTACTATGAATTTGTCTATAAAAAGAAAAGAAGCACAGAACTCAAAACTCACAGCCCCCAAAACATTCCCCTCACCTGAAATACTTGAGAAGACAGAGGAGTAGCAATTGCCTGTAAGATGTAATACACCATGTGCTGATGCACAAGGAACATTGCAAAGAACCAGGGTCCTTGCCATTTTCAATAGAGAAACTGTGGCTGCGAGAGTTCACTAATTTCTGGTGGTGTTGCTATTTCACTTTCAAGCAAAGGCAACCAAAAAAACAGCACTGAAAAATACCAAATGGATAATCCAAATTTTGGATATTTCACAGGGAAAACACCTTTTGCATACCCAGCTATCTTTGCATTTTTCACAAAGTGTCTTTGTCAATCCAGATACGATAACAACTTTTATCTCAAAGCAAGAGTGATTCTATTGCAAGAGAAAAAATAGAAACCAATAAATAATAGTTCAGCTGAGAAAAAAAAAAACCTTTGGAGCCCAGAGGACCAGGTTTGAAGGAGACACTAGGTAGGTATCAGCCAGGGTGACAAAGGGAAAACAAATCACGTATCCAGACAACTTGTTGATGGATATGCTTGCCAAAGATAATTTAGTGCTGAACACAGAGCTGAAAGCAACCAAGTTAAAATCAATAGGCATCCAAGTGGTGCTGTGTAGAGCAGGTTTGCAGAGGACAGCAGACATCAAAGTACACAGTGAGAGTGAGCTGTGGCCTTTTCAGTCCCCAGAACTGAATTAAGTCGAACGCACATGGCTTCTTCATACAATGCTAACAGGATAGAAGGAAGACTTAAGCTCATCAGCAAGAACAGAGCAACGGATAAACCTCTTTGACTAAGACTTAGTTTATTTAGTCAGATGGGGGGAAAAAAAAGCAATCCACCAAAGCCCCCCTGAAACCATCACTATCCCATCTGTCTGTGTTATTAACAAAGACTTGTCCAAAGGCTGAGTGGTGTTAACAAGGCATCTCTGCTCATTTGAACTACACAAAAGTGCAGAAAGTCATAAAGTTAAAACATTGTTAAGCATTTACCAGACAATTACAACAAAAGGTACTGAGAAATCCAAGAGGATCCACTACCAGCAGATATTTCAGGACACAACTGCAGGACATGAAATCCAAATTGGAGACAAGTTTTTCCCTTGTCCCGTCGGCAAGTCAAACCTCGTGACATTCTTTCTTTAAAGATGGTGTGTGTGTGTGTGTGTGTGTGTCTGTGTGTGTGTGCAAATCACAACAGTAAAGTACATCTCAATTCCACGGTGATCCTCTCTTTCTTCCTAGTCAGAGACCACCACAAGGACACAGGACTTCTCAGAGGAGGAAGATGCGTGTTATACTGCACGCTCAAACAATGGGCACGACCCAGCACAATTACAGATCTTGGCTAATGCATGAGAAAGTCAGAAAACAGCCACAAAGCATCACTCACTGACAGAAATATAATAGCGTGCTCCCCTGGGACTGAGGCATGCAGGGCACCAATTGGCCCGCATGTCTTCTGGGGATGCAATGCTGTTGGTGTTTTTTTCAGACAAAGGAAAACTGGGAGCCCTAGAACTCATGCAAAGAAAATGTCATTATCAATATCACTTCTCAGTGTTTGGACAACCCTGGGAGCTTTCATCAGGCTTCTTTCAGAAATTACAAGAATTCACATGCCATCTGTTTGTCCCTAAAAGTGCAACAAGTGATGCCATTATCAATCCTTCTCTGCCAAAAGGGATGAAATCGACTCCAGCCAGCTTCCCCCATGCAAAGATTGCTTATTCCAGCATGAACTGCATGCAAACCATTAAGCAGGCATTTGGAGACGATTCCTGCAATGTGAACCCGCTCTGCTGGATCCAGCGAGTTATGGCTGGACAACTGATGCCAAAGGGAATTTGGACATTCAGTGGATGCCTGAATCATCATCACCAAAAACTGTCTTGAAGCTTATGAATTACAGATGTGTAGTGTCCATTCCTGCCAAACTGATGAATGCTTATGCATTAGTAATGGATTCAAATGCACAGAGATATGGAAGTTCCAAGCTGTACCAAGTAAAAAACTGAAAGGAACAGTTTGCAAGATCACTTCAGTGAAGATTTGGCAGAGAAAGGTTAAAAAGAGAATAATCATGTTATACAAGACCTGTGAAGCAAATATCTGACATGATTCCACGGGGAAAATATAATGATGTTTATTATGGTACATTTAAAATTATCAGTTCCCTACTTGTGTTCAGAGTCTCTTTTTTACCCAAGAACTATGTAGTCTCATAAAGTGAAGATTGTCAACAAAAAACATGCTTAGCAGCTGTGAACTAACCCACTGAGGAAGCTTGCACATCTAAACAAAGTCTAGAGGCAGCAACGCCTGCAAGGAGCTTCAGAAGAATTTTGACCACAGGAACCATGAGCAAGAGGAATGCCTGACCTTGGCTCACCAGATGTTGGCTGGACAAGACACTTGTGCTTTGTAAGATCTCCTCAGCTCTCTTCTTTTGAAAGATGATCCTTTCAAAGCTGTTAAGAATGGGAAACAGTCCTTGTTAAATGGATATCAGATAAACTTCAGTATAGAGAATAAGACAGTGCTAACACAGGGAAAAAGTGGCCCTGCTCTCTCCATGTCCTGGCTGTCACTGTCCATCCTGGTGGTACCTTGTCCTGCCTTCTGAAACATGAGCTTGTATTCATGCAATGAACTAGATTGGGAAAGTAGATTCAAGTACACCCTTGTCCTCTCCCAGCTCCAGCTGAATCTGCTCCAGTTCACCATTCAGCCAGTAAAAGTACTGTGAAAGGAAGAGAATAGCACAGGGTGAGAACAAGCAACCAGAAGCAGAGGAAGTGTGGATCTACGGCTTTTATCAATACTGACAACTTATGCCAGCTTAAATTATTTGTCTGACTACAATCCTGAGATCTTCCAAATAGCTTCTCATTCCAGCTTATATATTAGCACTCCATAATCCTGTCATCACTGCCTGAAGCTGGTCAAAACACTGCAAAGAGAGATTTTGGAAAAGAGAGTTTCTTTTTCAAAAACTAAGCTCAAGGCTTTCTTCATGTGTGAAAAGGACTGAATACCTGAAGATTACTCCTGCACATTTGGATCACCCCAAAACCCACTTTGTCTCATTGCCCTTGACAGTCACGACTGCCCGATTACTGGGCACTGAAAGTTTAAAGCAGAGATCATCCTACTGTGAAGGTGATTGAAGAGACTGAGGAGGAAAACCAAAACCCAAAGCTGAATAAATTGCTCACACTCATTTAGAGACCAGCCTAACTTAGCTTAAGCACTTCTCTCCCAAGTTATGGAAGCAAAACCATCCCCCTATTTCCCTCTTTTCTTGCATGCTGCATGCAGTTTCTTGTTGAGCTCTGACAGTGCACAAACCCCATGAAGTTCTCTCATCTTCAGTGGGAAAAACAAGCATTATTCACACAGCTCTGGCTCACTCATTTCTGTTCACCAGCAGTGTCAGCAACAAGTGCCAGCTTGAAAGCTTTAGGTCAGGATTTTAAAGTAAATGTCTTTCTGTCCATTAGAGCCCCCATCTCCGGGATGCTTTGATTTGTACATTGCTATGAAAAGAAAATCCTTATACTTTTAATTTTGTTAATTTTGTCACAACTTCCCAGCTTCAATTCACTTGTTATTAAAGGAAATTTGCTTTTGTAATCAAAATATTTTAAACACATTTTAATAAATATTTTGTTTTAAAAACTTACCATGATCTGCCATATTTTATCATGAATTAATATGCCTTTTAATATTGAATTTTTGAGTGCTTTAATATGAGGAGCATAAAGAAACGGACGTGACTGAAATAAGAATTTTTGCCTTACTGTAATAAAAATATTCAGTCAATCTTGGACCTAGACAAACACTCTTGCCTTCCACACCGCTTCTGAACAAAAGCATCCATGGGATTGCCCCCGACGCCCGCCCCAGCCCTGCAGAGCCCGGCTGTGCTGGACAAGGCACACGGCTCCCGGTGCTCCGCCTGGGATGCAGCTCACTGCTGACAGCTTTTGCTTTTCGCTGAAACTGATTGCTGGGCCGAGCTTCTGCATTCAGCACCTGCACTCCTCTTGCTGTCTGCATACTCCTTTGCTTCACTGCTGACAATAACACCTGAAGCACCTAGGAATGCCTCCTGGAGGGAGGGACGGCAGGTGAGGCGGTTCCCTCCTTGTCCCCAGCACAGCCTCCCCTCGACGGGAGCGCACACGAGAGGTTTTATGAAGTGACATATGTCTAATTGGCTGAAAGGTAATATTCAAAGGCTGGTCGCCCCTCTCAGAGCTCAGGGACTGCAGCTGGCAGAGTGTTAAATCAGTGAACAGTTGGGCCCTTTGCTGCGCTGCACCACTGCTGCTGCTGCTGCTGCTGGCGGGGCCGCTGCCCGGTTTGGCTCATTGAGCTCCCCAGTCAATGGAGAAGGCATCTCTATTGTGCACCTCAAAGCATGCTCACAGCCCCTGAAAGAGAAACAGGCCCCAAACTACTGGGGCAGATCGTATGACAGGATTACTTGCTTGTTGTTCCTCTTTCTTTCTTTTTTTCTTCTTTAAAGGGCTTCTATTGGACTACAGGAAGGAATTACGTGAGGGGGAGACCGTATTACATAGTGACAGCTGGAAAACTGGGGATTGCAGGCTAGTAACAGAGCTGGGTTCCCTCTGTGCCTGCTGGACACCTACCTAAGGCATCTTTTAATTAATTTGTGCAGAGAGTGATCTCCAGAGCCCAGGCAGCGCAGGGCAAATCCTCGCGCGGCTGGTATCGGTGGCAGCCTGCCCCCAGCACTGGGGTGAGGACGGGATTTTTCCACAAAACCACTCACAGCAGCTCCTCACTGCCAGCCTTAGAGCACAGAAGTGCAAGCATTTATTGTTCTTACAGGATCCAGACATCCAGATTCAGGAAATGCGATTAAGCAGAGCTCCGTATGCCTGCCACTCCAGTCGCAGCAGAGGTCAGGTTCTTGGCTAGCAAAAATCAGTATTTCTCTCATGGTGTCAATAAACATTGCCTGGCTGATGAACTTCCCTAGCAGCCCAGCAGTGCTTCTGTAACTGGCTCTGCTACACCTGCCTAAGCAGCATCAGACAGGCAATTTGTAACCACCCCTCTGCTTTCTGCAGGCTGAGGCTGCGTGTGCACCTCAGAGCCCTGTACCTGTGCTTCCAATAAGACACCTATAATTTGCCTTCCAGTGCTGTAAACAGGCACAGCACCAAGGACCTCTGGCATTGCTCAAGAGGAGGACAGTAATCATTCCATAAGTGCCCATGATGGCAGCAAGGGAATCACTATCAGGAGTTTCAACACAAACCTGGGCCCCTACACTTCCCTCGAAATGCACAAACATTACACATTTCTGGAAAAGGACACATATGTGCCTCGTCTCACCTTGTTAGTAGTGCCTCAAGGCTTCAAAGCTCTTTCAATGACCCTTCTCACTGTTCAAGTAGCACTCAGATAAGACACAGCCTAATCCATCTTCTCAGCGCGTGTAGAAAGCAGAGCCACTGTTTAATCTAGCCCCCAAAACTGCACAAAATGTGCAGTCCTGCCCTGGGTAAAAACAGCACTTTCAGCTGGGAACTACAAATCCTGCTGGGGGCTAGACTTATAAATGGCTTATGATATTAGTATTCCTTCACATTTTTGGACCGAGGGAAAATCAAGCTGTCAAGTCTTGAAGCAAAGTGTTAAATTCTGCTTTGTTTTGATTCAAAATGAAGAGTTGTCTAGGTCTGTAAAGGTACCAAAACTCTCAAGCTCTATGACATTCTTGGAGAGGAGAAAAGCTTGGCCCAATTTTCACCAACATGCTGGCACATTTGCACCATTCAGGCAACAAACAAGGACTCCAAAGCGGATTTAAAAGCAGACTGGCATGAAACAAGTTGCCACAAGAGAGGGTTTGAATTTAGAGCGCTCAGGCTCCGTTGTGGTAATTGTGATAAGCTGCAGATAAATGCTTTTATCATAACCACATTAAAGGCAAGGTAAGAGACCTGGCATGAGGCTCGACACAAGCACAGGGCACTACCCCACACGTGCCACAGGATAAGACCCAACAATCAGGCACTCACCACAAAGCAGATGAGGCAATGTAAATCCCCACCCTTGCTGGCTTTGTGGTAATTTGTTCATGTGCTTGTCCCAGGGGTGAGTAAAACCAGCCTGTCCTGCCAGGATGTCCTGAAATAGCAACATTTGCTGCAATTGTACATTATTATTAACACCTAGGATTACGTCAGAACGGATCATATCTTATCCGGCTCTACCACACGTCATGTAGTTTCTGAGCACACAACATTATTGTATTATTCAGCCACTTAATTAAAACAAGAATTGATGAAAAATAAAGAACCTTTTTTCTGAAAAAACTTACAACTTAGCCTTATGAAAAGATGGTCTAGGTATCTGACAAAATCAGGAAGAGGATTTTTGTGCTAGGAACAGAATAAAAGGGGATTTTAGAAGCATGAGAAGTAAGCGGAGCTTGTAGAAAGGCCGGCCAGAGTACAGCTGACTGGTCAGGCTACAGGAACGGCAGGATTGAGGTAGGAAACAGAAAGGATAGGCAGGATGAAAGACTAAAAAGTTTGCTTTTGCAAGCTAGGGACTGCAAAGGGACAATATGTCTGAGAAAAGGTTTTCAGAAAACTTGAAAGAGGCAAGGCTGGGGGGAAGGGAAGTGAGAGAAATGGAAGGATGATGGGATAGTCTTCAGTTCAAAGCTAGGGCTGAGAGATCAGGTCATCCAGGAACCAAAACCCCTGGGTCAGTGAGGAAAACGCTGAGGAATACCAACAGAGAAAGCAAAAGACCAAGACATTTCACAACTTCAGAGCGTTTGACATTCCCAAGCATCCAGACTTTCTATATCCTGACAGCTGCCACATTTCACCATCTATCATGGTCAGCTTCACCAACAGCATTCATTTATCAGATGCTGCTCTATCCCCTTCACACATCAGATGGAAGGAGCTACAGGACAGAGTCTTCTGAGCCCTGGTGTCTGGAATGCAGCTCCTCCTGGCACCGTGGCAGAGCTGGGGCTCGTGGTGTGTGACGAAGGGCAATCTGCTCCAGTGATCCCAGCAGGCGAGGCTGGGAGGTGGGCACGCCGCGCGTCTCGTGCCAGCTCTCACACTTGCTTCTCCCTCTGTAAAGTGGGAACACCACCTGCCAGCCCCACAGGCTTGTCATGGGGATTGATTAATGCTTGTAGACATTTTTAAGAGAGGGGGAAAGCTCACCAGACTGAGCTGCTAAAAGGCTGTGTGCGGGAAAATGGTTTTATCACTGCTATGGCTTAAACTGAGCCCCACACCATAAAAAAAAAAATGCTTACATTTGGATTCAGTTATGTCCAAAAGATCTGTGGCTGTCAGGCACAACAACAACATGCAGAAGTCTCAGAACAAGAGACTCTTAACCGAGGGAAAAATAGCCCATCCCTTGCCTTTTGCTTTTCTCCAAAAATCCCTCTGTAGCCTTGCATGTCTTCAGGGCTATGGGTGTTTCTGCATGATGCCAGTCACAGTCTCATCACAAAAACTTTCTAACCACTACCAGACATGCACCCTCGACCCTGAGCTCCCACTGGAAAGCATGCCTGGCCCCGTGTCCTAGCTGTAATTCCAGCAGTTAATTCACAGGCACATCAGCTCTGCTGCAGTCTTTTAGTAGTTTGCCCCAAAAGCTGCACTTTGAATTTTGGCTGCGCTCCCCACCCAGGCCGAAGGAAAATGCAGGGATGGGGTAACCCCTGCCATGGCGGAGCTGCCATTCCAGAGCACAGATAAAAGTGAAACCTGAGCAGAAAATGTTTGCGGTGCCACTGGCAATCAAGGGCTGGGTTGTCCCAGCAACGGGAACACTTCATCAGCTCAGCTAACAGATGGTCAGTGAGCAACAGGCAGCATATGTTCCAATAAGCACTGACATCAGCACAGATGGAGGGTGGGCAGGAGGCTGGCCCTGAAACATAACCTGACATTTCCTTCTCATTTGGTGCTGCATTGTTATAACTCACACAGGAAGATTAGCAGGGAAAAGTGAATAGCATTAGGGAATCTGCTCAGGAACCGATTACTAACACTTCACTGCAGTTTTAGATTTTTACTTAACCAGAGTGCAACATTGTTAACAACATTCAGGGGCAGAAAAGGAAAATGCACTGGGTTTAACGATGGGGCTTTATTTTCATCACAGACAGGTTTTCCCAAGAACACTAATTAACAGATTGCCACCTTCTAGGCATCTAGTTCTCCATTTCCACTATTTCTACAGCTTTTTCTTTTACTCCTTCCATCCCTCCCCCAACAAAATGCACCCAAATACCCCACAGGATTAAATAAAGCTCCACAACACATTGTCACAAAGGGCATAACTTTCCTCAGCCCAAAGTAAACTTTAATGCTTGCTACAAAAGACAGAAAAACAGCCACAAAAGGAAAATAAAATAAAACATCTATTCCTGCTGACAAATATTCAATAAAAATAGGATTCAAAGGAGGCTGTCGTCCTTGGAATCAACAACAGATCGATCTGGGACTCAGAGGATCAGTATATACAAACAGGTTACATGCAAGTTGGATATTTATAGACTGAGGGTAATGGGCAAGCATGCTGCACGGCTCCAAAGTGCCTCTTTGTGACAGACAGCAAGATGTCAAGTAGATACAGCCAAGTGATGTGAGTGTACAGCTGTATCACAGGCAGATATTAGAGAGGCAGCATGTGCAGCCACAGCCTTCTGTTACCTCGTGAGATACCTTGAGAAGCCTTTGCCTCTGCTAGTGCGTGGGAAAGTTTAGCAGGCACCTCCCTTCAGTGCTAATGGGACTTGTATGTACATCCATCTCTTGTGTCAGCAGAAGAACAGACCCTCCAGTGAAGCCTGTCTGCAGTCCTGGGGGACTGCCAAGCTGTTTTGGAAATGGCAAATGCTTCCATCTCTGTTCCTCGTGGCTTTCTTTGGAGAGCATGCATTTGGTCAGAGATTTGCAGCCTGGATAACCCCTGTACATCCTCCTCTGGAGCTTTACCCAGATGCTCAGCAGTTGTACAGCCCAATTCACACAAGGATCTCCTGCCTTTCTTCAAACTGTACAATGTCTCTGAGAGGTGAATACAGCTCTTTAGCAAAGAGCTGCACAGGGAGTCATCTGGTATTTTCAAGTGGCTCCTAGTTTTGCACAGCTCAGTATCTGGCCTCAGTCTCTGACCCCATTACAGAGTTACTGGGGTAATATTCCATACATTTAGTGGCCACGCACTGCAGCAATCACTTCCCATGTCTCTCAGCTTCCTAGAAACTTCTAAAGATGGATCTGTGCTCCAGCTGATGACAATGAGTGTCACAAGGTTCTGGTATATCTTGAGCAAGGTCGCAGAGTTAGTAAATGACAGATCTAGGAAGGTGCAGGGGAATCAGTCAGGTTTCCTAACTCTGACCCCCATGCTAACCACTAGACAGAATCCTCTTACAGCAGAACAAATGAGATATTGAAATTTTCATCAACTCTGAACACCTGTGTTCAGTGAGAACTCCCTAATGAAGCATGTGTGTCACCGAGTGGACAGACACACAGAAACTGCAGATTGCTGCATAAGGAGCAGGGCATGCCAAGACTGTGCTCTTGTTGCTAACTGCCAGAGGCAAGCACTGCAGCTCTAGCAAAGCCACTTAAGAACACTTCTAACCTGAGAAGACAGAGTAGCTGAGCCATTTTTGATAAATTTCAGGCACAAGGAGCCAGTACCTGGCAGTTAAGAACATTTGGAATGACATTTAACAAACGAAGCCTTTCAGGATCCAGAAGGATTGCTTTGGTTTTGTATAATGTGCTTTCTATGAGTAAAAGAATTTTCTGTATCTCTATTTGCACTACACATGTTCCAAAATATGAGGCAAGTGGAGCACTGGGATTATTTATCCAACAAAACAGGCCCTGAGTGTACTATTTCTGGGCAGAGGTAGTTTTTCTAGGAAAACCAGGAGCCAAAGGATGTTAACATTGCTTAGATCTCCAGAAGTTCCTGCCTCCACATCCATCAGTTAAGGAATCAACCTGGCCAAGGTACCTGAGCATTCCCTTCTAGTGAGTTCCTTAGTTCTCTGAGGCAGCATGGATGGTCTGATGGGTAAGCAGATGGGTAATCTGAGCAAGGAACAGAAAGAGGGGAGATTGCTTCCACCTATCCTTCACTCTCCAACTTCCTGATCCTCAGAAGGAGCAGGATATTCATGTTTACTGAAATAAGAAGACAAGGGGCAAGGAGTACCAGTTACATCAGGAAAGGTTTCATTTCAGTATAATAAATAAATTATTTACAATGAGAACACTCACTCACTGAAACAACCTCTGCAGGGATGTGGTAGGGTCTCATCAGTGGAGGTTTTCAAGATGTGATCAGACAGGGTGCTAAATAATCTCATCAGGGCTCCTTCTTCCATGGAAGATTGGGTCAGGTAATTTTACAAGGCTCCTTCAGACCTGGGCTGTTCTATGATTCTATATCTCCCACTGCTTAAAAAGAAAAACCAAACAAGTTTGACAAAATGCTTTTGGGAAGTGAGACTGGTTTCACCTTTATGTGGAGCAAGTCCTTCTCTTAAAGGGAAGGGAAGGTCCTGTGTTCCCTCACCTGCTTCCAGCTACCAGTGTCTGTCCCTTCTTTGTGCTGGCCACTACAGACAGATTAACTGAGCAAAACCTGGAGTTTGTTTTTAGTTTCTTGGGGAGGTTAGCTCCAGTCAAGCTGACTCTCTGATTTTGCAAACAAGGCATGAGCAAAGCGAGCCTGTGGACAGTAGTTTTCAATTTGCCATAAAACAGTCCACTGGAAATTTTCAGGACAGAAAAGAGTAGCATCATTTGACTTCAACTTCTGTGGACACACAGCCACAAATGTGTCCAAGCATTAAGTGACAGACACTGGTGGGTCCTGTCTTCTATTCTAACCACTGAAGCTGCCAAGTGCGACCACAGGCAGGACCTGGAGTGGGTGTGCTACACCCACACGTAAAATCTCATTCAGGCAGAGAAATGAAACCAGGGCACTGTCAATTCACTGGAGGCTTCCTGAACCTTTGCCTTGGGGACACTGAGAGCAGGGGCCATAAAATACAGAGGAGTCTTTACCGAGAGCATATCCTAGAGCACATCCTGAAAAAGCAGGGCGAGTGGTGCAGCTTCTTCTCCTGATGTCCCCTCCAATATGAGGGCTCCAGTGACAGGTTAGAGAGTTGCAAACAGAGAGATCCCAGCAAAACTTGCTCTGAGGCACCATAAACAGAGCAGTTCTAGCAAGGCTCATGCAATGGCAGGAGCATATTTGTGCAGGGACTGGCAGTGTCTTACAGGCAATTGCAGGTGCCTGATCTTAATGCTAGCAACTGCTTCTTTTTGTCTGTACTGTAGCCAGGACTTGTGAGCGTGAGAGAGATTGAATGCTTTGTAATGAAGGTATATTGTAACATTTCTCTCCAGGTGGCACTTTGTTAACAACAATTAGATCCTGATTCATCTTTGAAGGGCTAATTCTTATGTGGGTTGCAAGGGTCCTACAAGGAGCAAGTGTTGAGTGGGGGCACTTTAAAAGTATTAGTGAGGGGGGGAGAAAAAAAGAATAGTGCCATAAGAAATTTGCAATACAATGCCCAAGCCTCCTTTGCGCCCCACAGTAATTTGTTCTTATTCCTGTTATTATCCCCTCGGGCACTAATGGTCACTTTATTAATTAGTTGAAAATTGCATTCTAGGTCAAATGGCAGCTTTTTTCCCTCCCATTGTTGCAAATTGCTAGTGGTATGGCCCAGTAAATGGCAGTGTTACTGCAAAATGGGAAAGATCCTTTGCTTTTCAAGATAAAGCCTATGGACCAGCTGCACTTTCCATGACATTTCTAAGCAGAGCATTTCCACAGGCCTGCTTTTAAGCAGTTAGGAATTAAACCGAACTCACTGTCATTGTTAAGATTTCTAATCATAGGCTGTTACTGTATCTGCTCTCACTCTCCTCACCCTCCCCCCCCATTTTAATTCTAGCTGAGCCTGTTTTCTAAGGTGCATCTCTGCAGTGCTTAGCCCCATTTTCCAGCAAAGTAGGCAGCGTGTTTAGGTGCCTTCATTTCTGGTGCTCTGATGGAAATAACTTCGGAGACATCTGCTTTTGCAGAAGAGGACAGATGCTTAGCTTATTTCTGAGAAATAAGGCCAGGTCTGTGGCCTCTGAAGTTAGAGACCCAAAAATTACAAATCACTCTTGAAAATATTTGCTGGCTACTGAATGTAGAAATAGAGCAAACCACAGTCTCAGAAAACAAAATGGAAATTACAGATTTTGTGAAAGTTTTTTTCATAAAGAAAACTCCTAATGGGGACAATAGATGTTTAGCCTTTAAACCAGAGGATCAGCCCACCAGAAGTGAACATCAAAGCAGTCTATTTTCCATTAACTACTTTCTGCAGCCTACTGTGCTGGATGCAATCTGTCATGCCAGTTTGTAGTTCAGCAGTCAGGGAAAACTACCAGAAGTCAGAAGGCCTGGGCTAATTTCCCAGCACTGTCAGACAAACATCTAAAAGGGCGCAGTTCATATGAAGTAAGATGCACAAGCCGTCTAAGACAAAGCATAGATTTAATTTTTAGTTTTTCAAGCAACCCTGGCCTCATAGCTGCTTAATTTTCTTCTGTAAAATTACTTTTAAACGTCTGTTCTGGTAGTCTCAACTTAAAACCAACAGAATTCGGGGGAAAAAAAAAGACTCTCCCTCTGGTCCTCCAGGGATTTTACTGAAGTCATATAAAGAGCAAGAAAACTTTCTGTATGGGAGAAAAATACTACAGAGTCTCTTAGAGGAACTTCACACAGGCTACCCTCACATACCTAAAAGCACAACTGTTTTGTGACTGAAACTATTTCCCCTTGAAGGATTGATCATATCCAGCACACAGAGAGGCATCTCATCCTCCAGCAGGCTGGACACTCATCCTCTCAAAGTCTAAATGCTGGAGCTGGCACCAGCTGTAGCCCCCAGTGAGCATTACACAGAGCAGTTAACAACGCCCCGGAACATTGCACTCCTGCAACATAAGGACAGAAGAAAAGCTTTATTTCTCTTTCTTCTTTTTGCCCTCTCCTCTCCCCGCTCCCTTCCTAATTTCTAACATCATAAACGATCAGCCTTCCTAAGCTGGACTATTTCTACAGGCAATGGGGGTGTTTATGAGGGAGAGGGATGGTGGAGTGATTAAGCAATAACACTTCAGTGTAAACAAATGCACAGTGACAAATTTGGGATTTCTTTCCTGCTCCCCACAAGGAAGTGTTAAGAAATGCAAACTGGCTCCTGTTAGCACTTAATATTTTTTCTTTGATGCTATATTTTAACTTGCTTGGAGCAAAAGTTTCTTACAGCACTACTTGTTGCCAAGAATTAATACAGTAACCAGCAATGCAAAGAAGTAAAAGTAAAAGAAGGCTGAATTTGCAGGTTAGTATTTCTTTTGTTCAAAAACTTCAGGAAATCATGAAAATCTAATCTTTATTTGAAGCACAAACCACAATCAATGCCTCGACCTGCACTGGTGTCACACAGTTATGGGATGAGCTTAGATATGCAGGTAGTCAACAAAAACCACAAAGAAATCTGCATTAAGTGTATTCCAAACCAGTATATGCTCAAGGTCTCTGATTTGCTTATAAAACCTAGAAGTTTTGGTCTAGATGCACTGGCCAGCTTCTAAATGCTCTGTGCTAGTGTACCTCAACTTTATAGCTGCTCTCCCTCTTTTGTTTGGAAATGTAATTTCATAGTGGATTTGAATCCCTCCTATTTGCTCCTTTGTGAAATTCCCCCTCTGCATAGGGAAGGTGGAGTAGAAATGAAATCACACCTACAAAATGAAGGCTTTCTTAAAGACAGGAGTACTGCAAGTTGCTCGAAGGTGGAGAAGATTTGGGGGCAGCCTTATCACCCTATTTAAATGTGGTGATCTTTCATATGTGTATTATGTAACAAGAGGTTCAGCTTTGTCACCAGCACCCTGCCTCACATCTCTGTAAACTTCACCGGAATTGAAAACCCTCCAGCAGAATGTAGATCAGAAGGACTGAAGGAGCTGATGGGTAATTAAACTAGGGGACAAAGAGGTTTACCAAAAGACAGCACATTATACACTTACATCCCTTTTAGATGAGCTGCATCATGATCACAAGTAAAAAGTAAAGTATTATCAAGCAGTAAATACAGAGCCTGCTGGTCTTCTACTATTAACAACCAAGCTCTTGCCTAAAACAAAGCTGAATGTGATAAAGGTAACTCCTGAATGGTTACCTGCACCTAAATTTTCCAAATGCCATAAATACCATCCAAGTTTCTCATCACTTTTCTAAAAACTATGATTGCTTTCACTGAATAATGAATTCTTAAGCCACCTAAAGGATATTTAGAAAACACATCTGCTATCAGAACAGCTCTTACAGTACAGTTTTGTTCTTTAATATGAGTCCAAAAGCCAGCTGCAGACTTGGCTACCTAATTTTTGAGATAGGGGCACTATTTTATATTGAAAAGCCTGCACTTGTCAAACATTTTCAGAGAGCTTAGATTCAGGATTGGTTTCTGTGCCTAGTACTATTTGTGTCTTTTGGCATGAAGAAGAGAAGCTTAATGCATTTGAAGTATCAATGCATTAATATAAAAAAAAATGTCTAGATTAACCATATTAACAATTAATATATCTCTGTTTATCTATGTGATCACTACTAACAAAAGGTTATTTGATAAGTGATCTAATGTGGAACTGAGAAAATAAGAACCAATGCAAAGAAAAAAGCCTCAAAATACTAAATTGATGGGTTGTGTGCACCCATCCCTTGCATTCTGCCCTGTCCTTGCTTCCCCAGCCTGCGTAACTTTCAGGTTTGTGCTTGTATCTGATCACCAAATCAAGTCCTTCATCTCCAAAGGAATGGTAAACAGTAGTCACAAATATCATCACTGAGGAGAGGAGAGTCTTTTGGTGATGTTTACTGGCAAGATACAATTTTGATAGCAAATATCAACACCCAGTACAGAAGACAACACTGTGTGACTGAAATTCTTCACTCAGAACAGCTCTTCGCCCTGAAGAAATGCCTATCTCCCTATTTCACAGAATATGCCCAGCTGAATCGAGTCCAACTCCTTGCCCTGCCCAGCATCATCCCCAAGAGTCACAGCACATTGCCTGAGAGCATTGTCCAAACCCCTCTTGAACTCTGTCAGGCTTGGTGCTGTATATTTGTATTTGTAGTTTTCAGAGGCATGGGAGAGAGAAGCTGCAATTGCTACAGCTGATGTCCTGCCTGAGGTCTGATTTCAGGTGTGTTACTGAGTTTTAAGCTGTGCACTACCAGAGCTGCTACCCAGGCAATGAGCAGCACCCAGCACAGCATCAGGGCCAGTAACTGGTTTGGATTCCTTACCTGAACAAATATTCCAGACTGTAAGGTCGGGGGATTTTAATACAATAAAGATGTATTTTCCCAGTTGGCACAAGCAAAACCAAGCATTAGACCTTAATTTTGTAGTAAGATTAAATAAATTTAGGCTGGCGAGCACTCAGACGGAATACCCTGCCAGCTGTCCCTGTCTTTTACAGACAACTCTCCAACTCATCATGTATTATCTCAATGCCACACTTCTAGGTAAAAACTGTAGGCTGGCTTAATGCCTGATCACCATCCTAGGGCTCCAAAAGCAAGACAAGGCACAAAGCTCTATGAGGATCAGTTTCAAGAACACACTCTTTAACAAATGAACTTCTGTGTTCTGAACCAGCTTCACATTTGTGGTGGGTGCAGTTGAAACACAGTGAACCCATCAGCCTGGCTGTGGGTGAGAAAGGTCTGGGTGTCAGCTGCAAGGTCTAGAAAAGCAATGAATGCAACATTCTAATTCTATAGGGATACACAAAGACACTTGGCTGGTTTGCAGCCATTTTCAGTTTTTCCAGCTGTTTTCAGCCCACAGGCCAGATCTATTGTTTTGACACTATGCAAGTACTATGGTAGTTTCAGCCAAACTTCCTGACCCCCTGTGCTGTCAGGGTCTTAAAGCTGTCATGGAGCAGCAAGGGGCCTGCTCCACAAGGGAAGGCAAGCCAGCAGTGGAGGGGCAATGCAGGGCAGTGACCTCACTGCTGAGGGTGCAGTCCCACAGTACCTGAGGAACAGCAGAGCAGGTCTGATGGCAGGAACCAGCTTCACACAAGAGTTCTGTGATCACTGGACAAGTCCACGGGGATGAGGGATGTCCATGTCACACAAGGAAGTCAAATCATCAAGGTAAAGGCACAGGACTGAATTCCTGCAAAGAAGATTAGGCAAGCACCAAGGGCAAGGACTGGCCTTAAAGACTGCTCTCAAGTCAAGGGTCTCCTGAGACTCCCAGGAGACTTCCCACAGCTCCCTCACACAGGTTTTCCTCAGTGACCAGCTGGATCCAAGGTCACCCAGCTGTAGGCAGTCAAACCCCTTTGAGGACCAGGAGGGGAGCCTGGCAGTGCCCTCAGGATGCAGGCATGGAGCTGTCACCTCTGCACCAGGGACACCAGGAAACACTGGTGCTCGTAATAGTCACCATCACCGAGCCCCGTCCTGAGCAACCTCAGCCATCCTGAGGGACCGACACGGAGGAGCTTCCCAGGCCATCCGTGTGTACCCAGGAGGGCAGCCTCCCCAGAGTCACCAAACCTCATGGCATTCCTGTGCTCTCGAGCATCATATGCCTTTAAGGCAGAAACACACCAAGGTTTCTGCATATTTACTGGGCTGACCGTGCTTCCACAGAACCAAAAGGTATTCTCTAAGGAAGAGGCTCTGCACCACAGAGGAATATCCCACCAAACTCACAAGTGAAGGTGCATATAGTAGCCTGTTTCCTGTTTAGCTGCCAATGGGGAGTCAGTGAACATGTGAATATGTAAACTTTTGATCTTCCTCTCCAACATTTAAATAAAGACTACCTTTGCAAAACAACACTGTATGTTGGAATATCCTTATAATTTTTCCTCAGACTGCATGGCACAAAGAGATCTGTAGAGCTTTAGCACTACTGTTCCCCTCCATCTCAGCACAGCACTTGCTAAGATAGCAGAGCAATTAAAATTGTAGTCTCCTATTTTATAAAAGAGGCGTAAACTATATGTTTTGATACTTGCAGTGCCACAGCATTGTAAGATTAACTCGTTTCAGGGTTTTCTTCAGTCCAGATTCATATTGCCAGTGTGATGGTGTCACAAACGAGCAAAGTAATTTGAGAGGAAGGCTACATAAAGAGGAAAGTTGATAGATGTGCTCCTGCCAGTCACTCTCTCCCAATGACCATGTCACAATTTCTGCTGAGTCACTGTTGACCAAGTTTTTGATGTTATAGAATGTTCTCTGGATCCCCTTCCAGAAGGGGAACACGGAAAGCTAATGAATCAATGCACAACTTCAGTGAGTATTTGATGAAAGGCTGCTACCCAGTGCACAGGCTAGAGAAGACTAAGCAGTTCAGCTGAACAAGAATGCTTTTCTTCACAAGCATACTTTCCTTCACTTCAAATCCACATGTCTGTTTTCCCTCTGTTCTGTAACCATTCAAAACAACCCCGTAGTCCACATATTAAGGAAATCCTATTAAACTGGAACCTTTATGGTCATGTTCTCTGATATGATTTCTTTCTAGTGTCCATAAGCTTTGTGGCATTGTGAACAATTCACAGTTCAGTGAGACAGGAAAGCAGCACCTCTATGTTATGTTTCAACTTCATGCTTCTGCTTTTCCTCTACTATTCCTAGTGGGAAAAAAAATCTTTTGGCTTGGAAATAATAATAATAAGCAGCTTCTGCTTATGGTCTAACATTAGGAAGAAAAACAACCTCACAGAGATGCTATCAATTCTTCAGTAGTCAGGGTAATTATTACCAACAATTCATACCAGAGCTAGCACTGCAAAACTCCCACTCTAACTGTATTTAACTTTGTTTATTGAGGACAACAGACATCTTTTCTCATATCAAAGCCTGAAGAGGGAATTACCAACAAATTCTGGCACACAATCACATTCTTTTAAAATACACTATTATACATCATCAGATCCCTGAAACCAGAGAAGTTTCCATAAAATTCAGACCACATTATTTCAAAAGGTTTGGAGGGGAGGGATAAAAACAATAGTAAAAAAAAAATGACAGTACAATTACAGTCAGTGGCAAATGGATTGAAAAAGGAAGCAGGAATACCCCTATGATGACAGTGCATTTCCTGAAATACAAATCAAGACACCGTGTTGTGTGAAATGGTGTCTGCTCAAAATTTTAATAAAAATAAGAATCCTTATTGCTTATTTATTTAGTTGGATTGTTGCTATATAAAATATGAAAAATATATTTGTTGGGTTACAAACAGAAAGATACATGGGAGGAAATTGAGTATGGAGTTATGGATGTCTGACAATGTTATTCACATTGACATAACATGGATACGAAACAGGAATGAAGTTCCACTGACAGTTGACTCAAAGGAATTACCTGCACAAGGCCTAAGAAACAACATTAACTGCATAATCAGAGAATGGGTCAGACTGGGAGGGACCATGGGGGGTCATCTGGTCCAACCTCCCTGTTCAGTCATGGTCATCCCAGAGCACCTGGCACAGGATTGTGTTCAGGTGATTCTTGAACGTCTCAAGCAAGGAGACTCCACAACCTCTCAGGACAATCTGCTCCAGTGCTCAGTCACCTGCACAGTGAAGAAGTTCTTCCTCATATCCAGGTGGAATTTCCTGTGTATCTGTTTCTGCCCGCTGCCTCACGCCCTATTGCTTGGCACCACCGAGGAGAGCCTGGCTCCTCTCTTGACACCCCCCTGATTTTAGAACTAAACAAACACATATATTACTGAAACTGTATCACAAAGTGAAACATACCAATTTTTAAGAAATAATTTTGAAGGTGTTTAAATTAGACTTCTGGACAGAAAAGAAATACTGAGTTCTTATATGCATTATTTATTATAGAAGTAGAGCATGATAGATTCTTTCCTCAGTAGAAAAAATTATAAAAAGTTGCTTAACTCTATCAAATGTAAAAGCAATTTTTTCCTTTGTAAAAAAGTGTTACATTCTACAAGAAGGTCACATTGTTTCACTGGCAGATGATGCTTACATCAGTGATGTCATGTTTCAAACTTTTCAGGGTTTCAGTAACAATGGTATAACCCTTAAAATACAGATATAATCCACAATCACGACACAAACCACAATACAGCATAGACACGACACATTATTTATGGTGAGGAAAGTATTGTAATATAAACAACTGTTACAAAAATATGCAAAAAATTATAGTTTAAGTCTTAAATTTACACTCAGGAATATCTCACAATGTTATAAAAACCAATTCAGACATTCCTTTGTCAAAAAAATGGAGCTACACTGGGATGCTACTGTGCCGCAGGTACCCGTAACTTAAGTTTTAGTGATTCTGGTCTCATAACAAGCTTAGACCAAACACGATAAGTGATTAACAAGCTGAACAGCCTCAGCTTTGTGTGATTTCCTCCACAGTCACATTGTTCAGTTACTCTGCAAAGTTCATAAAAACAGGCTTTCATAAACAAAACTGATCCCAGTGGCAACTATTCCAGCATCCCAGTTTGCCACTTGTAGACAAGAATTCTTTACCGAGGAGGAGGGTGATATCTCCTCCGGTGTGGATGTCCTGATCCTCTATCTGGAGAGAGTAAGAGAGAAATTAAACACGTTCAACGAACATTAAAGCAGGAAAACAAGGGCTTATTAAGATAGCCTGCAAGAAAGATTACATTTATACATATCTTAAAAAAAAGTATGTCCCTGTCCAGTTGGTATGTAATTATGGCTAGTATTCTGAGATCTTGGAGGATAAAGTGCCTGGTGGCTCTTAAAACTCTTGGGCGACTGTACCTTTTAAATCTGGTCCAATTAATGGGTTGGGATAGTGAATCTCAGCTATGGCTGGTAGATCTGACTGTATGAATTCAGATAAGGATAACATGCTGTCTAGAGCCAGACATAAGCTATATTTACAAATATTTTCATACTGGCTTAAGTGTGCCTGTGCACAATACTGCTTTAGTTAGAGAGTCCTATTAGCAAAGCAGTACTCGCAATGTAAATGAAATCTTTACTTGGCACTGAAGTTCTACCAGGTCCCATCTGCATTAGAGTTCTACCAAAATCCTATTAATCACAAACATTCTTGAAAGCAACACCAGTGTGGCAAACTTGACTATGTATCTTGCAAATGAGAGGATGCTTGTATTATCAGCAGTTCTGTGTTTTACAGTGTGCTAAGACGGAAGTGAATGTACCCTTTCAATGCAATTACATTCTGTGCAGAAATAGATAATTAACAGTGATTTCCATAGTTCTTAATGCTCAGTTTATTTTTAGGTTCTTATAGAATGAGTTAACATTGTGATGTAAAACAATGTATCAGTGGTCTTAACTCCTAATTAATGAAGTTTATCTATTAATAGGGTATATGGGCCGTGATGTGGTTTTGCAGCCACAAACCTAAAATCCCTAAATTATCAAACAAGCAACATTAAGGGAAAATCTACCTTCTTGAGACTTAGATGTCCTGCTCTGAGTAACATGGATGTGCTTTTATCCATTTGTAACAAACAGCCAAGAAATTTATGGAGAGAAGTTAAATGAATAAAATGAAACAAAAAAACCCCCCAACCCTTCCAAAACGCAAAAAAGGCCACAGCTGAATTCCCTGCACTAAAATACACCTAGAGGATGAGCTGCTTATTACAGCAGCTGGGTGGTTACTGTTGACCATATAATGAAGGATGCCTGAGTCCAGTTCTTGTTCTGCCTGAGGGGATTCAAGCCACCCTCTCAGAGAAACACCACTGCATTTGATGCTTTCTTGGTGGAGGCACTCTTTCCTCCACTGGTGAAGCTGAGACACTGCCACAGAATTCTTAAACATTAACTGATAAGAGAGAGCAAAGGCTGCCTAATCATTATGTACACTCCTGACACAGAAGATATGGGTCCCATGGTTACAGTTCCATTACTTTTTACGGCATTTAATCCAATGATTTATATATCATATGCAACAGCAGGAGCCATAACAGTGTACCATGGAAAGGTACACAGAGGATGGGATAGACAGATATCAGTAGTACTCCTAGGGAGTATTATCACATAAGCTACCATGAACAGAAAATGGCTACTCTTTTGGGCTTTTTTCTCTCTCTTTGGTGAGAAACACATATAGCAGAGACAACAGCTACACAGAGAAGTAACCCAAATACCTGTGCTAATATTAGCAAACTTAGGAAAAGAATTTTGTCAAAATGAGTCATGTTGGCAGATCACTTTAAAAGGAGCTCTAAAACATTGCAGGGCTCTTTTATAAGGACAGATGTATTTTTCCAATAAACCTGTTTTACTTATAACACAGGTGATTTAACTGCAGTTATGGGATCATGTTTTAAGAGTGTCCTGAGGGTAAGAAATAAGGCTAGTGTAGAAGAAGCCAAGATGTTTCAATAATGCTACTGAAAAACATTTACAACACAGCAGCACAGTTACTGCAGAACATACTTTGTGGAATACACCTAGCCATGAGATCTCTGGAGCTGGTCAGAGATTATCTGACCCCTGAATATCAGGTTTCTTCAGATAGTCAAGGACTGGTAACAATGACCAGTTGGGGTTTTGCTTATGGTCAGCATACATACTCTATATTTTAGCTTTATATTTTACATAGAGGATCAAAGAACATTATTTGTGAATCAAATGATATTATCTTACTCAGAAGCATTCAACAGTGGCAGCTGAAACACATTCAAGACTTCATTGTACCTATTTATTACTTCTCTTTCCTAATCACATCAGTGATCTTATTCGAAAACCTCACCTGGAAACATAAAAAGAAATTCAGGCTCTGCAGACTGATGTTTCTTAGACACCTCTCTTCCTTTTGCTTATTTTCTTTAATCTACACGTTTGTGCTCACAGTAATGAGGAAGTAAAATTGAATTAAGTCAACTCAACAGCGCTATCAACTGTGGTGTTTCACTGAAATATCTGTTCTTTTCAAGAAACGAGACTGGTGAATGACTTAAGATTAATGCCAAGGCAAGACAGAACTTGCATTTGTATCACTTAGGCAGTGACCTGGAAGCAGGGACCCTGATCTAGAAAACCACTTAAGAATGTGTTTAACTTTATTCATATGCTTGAGTGTTTTGTTGAAGTATGAACGAGATCTGTAGCTAAAGACTTCAGACACATTTCTGTGCAGCTGTGCCAATTTGTTTTAAGAACTATTACAATTTTAAACACAGTTCAGCTGAGACCAAGCATGAAAATTACAAATACCACATGAAAGCTTATTTCCCAGAACACTGTGAGTAGAAGATGCCTGCAGATTACAGTGCTACACACCACCTCACCCTGCAGAGTTAGTTTTTGCAAGCAGCAATACACAGCTGTGTAACTAATGCAAGTTTTGTTGCTGACTGCTGTAGGGTGAATGCACACATCAACATGAACTGCAGGTAGACACAGAGCTGTTATACTGGTGATACAGACAACTCCAAACCCACAAACATGTACCTGTTTTTTACCTTGGGATTGCAGATGTCTTTGTGTGAACTCCCTCATCTCGTTCTGATAGGGAGAAACAAAATGACTTCTGTGTGACTGCTGCAACCTGGGATTAAAATCTCTTTGTTCTCTTCCTGAAAAACAGTATTCACTAAGCAACTCTGACAGTATGTAAGATTTAATGAAGAAAAAGAGAGACAGTGTATTCTTTTTCAGGAATCAGTATTCCTTAGTTTTGTGCCAAAATAGTCATGCACAATTTCGATTTTTCCAAACTAAAGTCAGCCTAACAAGCATGGTTCTTGTCCTCATTTCCATCTATGCACATCATGATTACAAGCTATTAACAAGTGTATTTAGAAACCAGATCAAAATTTTATGACACAGATTTGGAGACTGCAGTCATTAAAACAAACAGAAATTGCTCTCCAAATTGGAATCACAAATCATAATTAAAATGGTTAAATATAGTTCTCAAGGAAAAGCAGATGCTACCAAGGTCTGGTATTATAAATCACCAACAGACATCCTCACTTTTGAGTGTCCAGCATGAGCTTGTTGTAGAGCCACATCAGAAGTATTGCTGCCACATAATGCAAAGTACTGAACTAGCAGAAAATCATTCTGTCTGTTGTAATTTGCTCAAGGAATTCTGAAGGAGTAATTTTTATCCTCACAGACATTGTAACTGATCAGGTATTAAGCAAGTAAAAAATATAATATGAGCATAAACACTGAGATTCAGTGTAAATTATTTCAAAATCTCAAAGCCTCAACATTCAGGCTGATCTGTGACTGATGTTAAAAACCTTTTAGATGTTTTTTTTCCCCGAAAGTCAGGCAGATCAGGTAGGGAAAACAAACTTGCAAACTGAGTTCTTTAGCAAACTGAGCCATAAAGTTGGGGGAAAAGAGCAAGATCTTAAACAAAAAAGCACAATTCTTCAAATTGCCCCAAAGCTCTCTTCTATTTTGAAATATGTCAGCGAGTCCAATAAGAAGTATTTCATCTTCAGTGCCTCACTCAGACCTTCAACTATCAATGTTAAATTACTCCCCTGAGAGAATGAAAGAGCTGAGTAATTTAATTTCTCCTATAAAAGTATCTTTAGTCACTGAATAAATAGTGATGTTTCTGTCAATGAATGATACTTATTGCATGTATCTCACTAACTATGTACCTCGATGGAATATTATTCTATGTAAACTTGGGTAATCAAATTCACATAAATTGCTAAAAAGGGAAATATTTTCTTAGATCTATTCATTGCTTCTTGGAGAAAGAACTGAAAATTTACTGAGCATGATGGGCTGCCTATACAATTGCTGCTGCTGTTGAAGGATAATTTAGCTCATCAATATATGAACTTTATTGAGATAATTCACACAACGCCAACCTGTGTTAAATCCATTCCCTCTTGGTCTGCTCTGTATTGTTCTGTTCTTTGCCATGCAAACCTTGCAAATGAGAGACTTCAGCTTCTGGAAGGGTGTGTACAAAGACTCCTGCAGAAAAGACAGTTAAAAATCAATGACTCTTCTGCTCTTCTTTCTTCAGGTATAGCACAAATTAAACACGTACAAAACAACTATAAGACTTTTCTTAGCCACACTTGTGCACTCATGAAGGTGATAGATCTGGTTCACACTTTTACAGGAAATAAAGTTTGAGCATTTAATATTAAATGTGCATACTTGGAGGGATGAGTAAGGTTGCAGAAGAAATGCTTCCACCTTTCTCAGTGAAGTATTTTTCCTTCTGTGCTCACATCTGTGAATCTCTTGCACCAGTAAAGATACTTAACTAGACTTCCATCAGCAATACCTCAGGCAGAGATGCTTAAAGCCTCCAGATAAGGATGGATGAACTCATGGAAAACACACCAGTTAAAATCAGTGTCTTAATCTCATACATTAGGAAAAAAACTTAACCCAACAGTAATATATTTGCCCCAACTCCTGGCTGATAAAACATACCTAAGTCTAAAAAGAAAGGAGGGACTTAAATTCAATTGTTTCCCTTGTGGTGTAAAGTAGAAAAATTCTACTGTCAAAAGTACAAGCTGAAGCTATTTAAGGATGCAATATTGAGAGATGTGATACATCCTTAACTTTCTCTGATTTCTATGAGATTTGAAAAAGTGACAGATCTGAGAATGTATTTCTTATTTCCTGATTTGTATCGGGCATGTGGGATTTACTACACAATGTAGAGAATTAGGGAAAGAGGGATTTTAGAACAATAGCATCATTTGTGATTTTCATAAAATTTTTACAGGATGACAATTCCATTTACAGGAGCAGGAAGGAGAGAAGAAGATGACAGGATAAGCTAAAAAATCTAATATGTAGCAAGACTGCAGTACCTAGAGAGGTTTCTTAAATTAGAGGTAGAGTCTGACTCCCTGAACCCTGCTGAGAACTTTCCTAATACATTTTTTGAGTTAACAAAGCTCTTTAGAGAGACTTAACTAAAATGCACAGATTTTTTTTTTTTTAATTTTGTTTTACCACACCAACTGGGTCCAGGTTGTGAAGAACACCCTCTAGTCAGAAAAATCTTTCATTTTATTCTTCAGAGAATAAATTCAGAATGTACAGAGGCTGGATGAAAAGCAAGATCAGAAAAGAACAAAACATATCATTTGTGTCGACCCCATGATGTAATTTGGTTTTAATTTAAAAAACTTGATCCTGAACATACTCATTAGTGAGAAGCACAATAAAAAGGCTCATAAAGTGATAATATCATTGCCTCACTTCTTTATGAGACTATTATAGGCAATTTTCTGTGTGGATAAACAAGCTAATATTATTACAGTTTTGAAAAACAGAACTAGCATAATATGAGCTTAGCATAATTTTTTTAAAAAACAAGATGGCTCTATTTTTATTCTTATCAGAAGCTGTCCATTTTTTTTATCTTTAACAGCTGTTAGACGACAAGGAGCTGAGCTACACAAAAACTTGCCCACAAAAATATCCACTGTATTTAATGTACACATTTTCTTCTTTTCGTATAAGAACCTGTGGGAAGCAAAGCCTAAAATGTTCAACATTTTTGATATATATGTAAATATTTAACCAGGATTGTATTTCCACTGTAATTGTCAGAAACCTATTAACTGTATTTAAGCCTACCATATTGAAAACAACACTGATTCTGAGATTGCCTCAAGTCCCTGAAGTAATGCAACTGTCCAGATAACAGAGAAGGGACCCTAGGAGTTGGGAGACAAGCACTGAAAAACCAAAGGAGTAACTTTTTCCTATTATTTTCCTTTTCCATAAGAAAACATCTCATGTAGAATAGCTTTTTTTCTGAATACAATACTGTCACCATCACCAGATGAGATTTCTGGTGCTCAAGGTTAGATTGTTAACAAAAAAGTGCTGAAGATCTTGGCTTCCAGCAGTACATTAAGCTCTGCCAGGAACCAAGTACCATTTTTATTTATTAAAGTTGAACTTATAATAATAGGAAAAACCAATCACATATACTTGTTGCCTTGCCAGTGTTCCAAGCTAAACTGGCATCTCTTGGCAATTCTCCCTGAAACAGATTCTTGCCTCACTGATAAGCTGGAAAGCTATTTTATTAGTCTTGGTACATATCTCTGCCATATATGTACCATAAAATTGTACTTAAAAAAGAAAAAGGTATTTAAACTACTCTAAAAGTTCACATAGCTGGAGTGTTTTTCCTCACAACAGAACAGTTAATCTGGGGTTTGTTTAAAACAGAGCATCAGGCTTTTAAAAACCCTAACCTAGATATTTCAGTTGACCAAGCATATTTCTAACTCTGTTCTAGGAAAGTAAGATCTTTCTTCATCTTCATAATAAAACAGAATAAGATAGAACTCCAATACTAACACAAGATTTTAAAATGTTAGCTAAAACATACTTCATAACCCATTTAAAAATACCTCTATCAATTAATATAAAAGTGGTACACATTTAAATATGTATTGTCAAAGTTATCCACTAGCCTGAATTTTACCCAAATGGAAAACAAGTATCAATTTCACAAAGATTTGGATACTTTTAGATTTTCCCATTTATTCTTTAAACCCTCTATTGTTTTGCAAAAGTCCTGCATGAAATTCCTGGATGAACCATTAGCCCAATCCAAAATCTACTGAAATCAACAGACCAATTAATAGGAACCACAGGATTTGGATAGAGGTTATGGTCCTAATCATATGATTGAATACACATGGAAAGGATTATTCTCCTTCTTCATGCTAAAAACATGTTCATTCCACCCACCCACAAGAGCTGCACTCCTCACTCCAGACCAGCATGGTATGCAGCTGGACAAAAAGAAAACCAGTTATAAAAAACCAACGGGCATTGAATGCATGAGATTAAAATAAATCAAAACTGAAACCTTTTTTCTCTGTAATTACTTTAAACTCGAGTGATACATTCAGTAGCAGGTAGAAGCAATTCAAAGGTAAGATTTTCAAAAGTAATTAAATGATACAGGCTTTTCAGACACATTAATTGAAGGTCTTTAGAGCCACCTTCCCAGATGGGTACAGATCTACCCAAGCATCTCTGGTGGGGCACGAGGCAGCTCTAGTTTGAGGCTGCACCAGTGCACCAGTTCAGTCTCTCACCCAGTCTAGCTGACCCCACCTCTGAGCTTGGACATGATGCCACTGTGCAAGGCACAGTGCTCAGCAGGACCCTGGTACCTCCCTGCCCAGACGAGTTTGAAATCATACTGGTCTTTTGGAATTCAGCAGGCAAATCTTATAAATCCCCAGATTTGTATGATAAAGTGGGACTGAGAACTAAATAATTACTCAGAGCTACAGGGAGGTACTTGGTGCGATTCTGAAAGAAATATCCATATTTACCTGTTCTAAAAGAGTGTACCTTCTTCTGATTTCCAGCTCCTCTTTGAATTTGCCAAACCTTCATTTCAAAATTTAGGTTCCTTAATGCCTTTAAAAATATCACTCTTAAACATTTTTTTTAAAGGTGTTCTTAATATGGTGCTTAAAATATTATGGGAGAAAGATCTCATCGATATCTCAGTACTAGAAAGCGATTGTGGAAATTTTCATTTTTGAAATTGACAACTACTTTCCTTATATTATTTTCTGAGTAGTGGGAACAAAAATAAAGGTAAAATTACAGCTTCCTTCATAAGGTCATTAAAATTTTTTTTTNTTATAATTTTATATTATAAATTTTATTATTTTCTATTTTAAAATTATTAAAAAAAATTTTAAATTATTTAAATTTTTTTTTGTGGAGAGAATAAAAAAGGAATAAGAAAAAGAAGAAAAACACAAAGAAAGGGGAAACTGCAAACATGAATATAATATTAAAACAACAAACAAAAGGGACAGGTACATTTTTACAAAGAATGCTGAACTAAAAGGAAGTGATTACTCACATTGCCTTCCAAAAGTTCTTCCACAGAGCAACCTCGGTGTGCCTTTTGGTATTTTTCTTGAAAAAGTTTTCCATCAAACACTGCCCAAGGCATCAGATCATCCATCCTGAACGGAAAGCCGCAGGCACTGTTGGCCATGAGCAACGTCGTAAGGCCTCGGATGAGGACAGCACCCAGATGTACAGCCCTGGAGTCTACTTGGGCAAGCTGTGAACACACACACACACACAAAGGCAGGTCTCACAAATCAGGAAATATGAGCCATCTTACCATCATCTTACCATATAAACATGCAAAGAGCAGAGAAAATTAGCAACTGTCCTGATGTTGTGACAATGATGGCCCTCTACTCCACAGCAGCATTTATCTGAGGGTTCTCTATCTAGTTTTATTCAATGAAGTGAAAGAAGTGAATTTTAGCAAATACAGCATCTCATCCAAATTTTTAAGAGAAATACATTGAAAATGTAAATGGGAAGACAAAATAAATGGCTCCATAGTATTTTTCAAGCATTAGCAGTTCTGCAGGGAAAAAAGTTCTGTTAGTGGAATGCAAAACATGAACAGGGAGTACAAATTGATGTGTACAGTGATCCACTGACCTTCCAGAGTTTGCTTACCCGGAAATGTTACAGCATTTAGAGATAATTTAAATTGCAGGATTTGACAGAACAAAGTTCATTGTATGCAAGCTTTTATTTTAAACACTCTAGAATTTCCTTTGACTGTAATCTTAAAGTCAAATTATTTCACTTCAACCTGGATGTCTCCAGAAGAAATACTGGAATCGTGTGACAACATTTAGAAAATGCAAAATGAGAAACTCAACAAGACAATTAAAACTCACGGCCAAAATAAACTCCATGGGTGATTTTAACATCCTGTTGTGGCAGAGGAGAGCAAGATACAAAAACCTCGAATCCAGTACGGGGAAAACTCTGATTTTAAGTATTGTTTAAACAGTACAAAGCTCCTCAGTGGGCAATGCCTTTTCCAGTCTGTACCAAAGCAGTCTGTTAGGATCAGGAGAGATTCCTAACAGTGTGGCCATCAATACTGTAATCATGGTAGGTGTTGTACCCTTACAGTATAAACTATACCAGAAATGGAATAGAATCCAAAACACTGCAGAACAGAAAGGGCAAAAAGTGACTCAAATTGTCTTAGCCCTAGCTCCTGGAGGGCTGTGAACTGTTTGTCTGAAATGCAGTGGAAAGGGTTGGCCATTATTACTACATCTTACATCTTTAAAGATCTCCAAAAGACTTAAAGGCATGAACATACACCATCAGTGCCATATATTTGAAACAATGACAAGTAGTAGCAAAATCTGTGAAATGCAGTAGGAATGAATCAGAATTTTTCCTTCCTAAGGTCCCCATAACAAAGCAGGAAACCTTTGCTAGCAATAAAGAGCTACAAAGCTTCTACCAAAAATGAAAATCACAAACCATTTGGAGAACAGAGCCAGACTGTGGTGAAGGAGTTAGGTTTTCTGCACTATTGTGCAATGAGCTGAATTCTGTTGCATAATTTGCCTAGGTGAAGCTGACTTCTGTGATGGGGCTCTCCCTAACCACAGACAAGGGGCAGTAGGGTTCTGTTAAGCTGCCTTGAAGATATGAGGTGCATCCCCACGGGCTGCTCTGTAAAATGCAAAAGCAAAAGAGGACTCAGATATGAAGATGCAGGCAAGGAGATGCCAGGCAGGGAGGTTCAGAGCCCTCTGGGAAGAACTTCTGTCTCTAGCTGTTCCTGGAAAGGCATTAGGCTGGCCACCAGGGCACTGACCCCCCATGACAGTCAGTAGTTGAAACTCATCCAGGGCAGACAACTGGAGACAACCACTGACATCCAGGCAAATGCAGACAACACAAGCTGATTTCACAGAACTGTTCAATGGTTCGGGTTGAACGGGACCTTAAAGTTCATCAAGCCTCCTACCATGGGCAGGGACACCTCCCACTAGAATTTGAGCAGTCATTTAGAAAACGAAAGGTCCATATTTTTCTGATTGTGACACTTCATATTTGAGTAAGGAGACTCTCTTCTGCCCTCCCTTTAAAACAAATGTATTTTCAGTAGGGACCACTAAGTTTCAGGAAGTTATTGCCTCCAGATGTCAGCTACCATTTTGCCAACTGAGACTAGTAACTACATGCACACTCATAACTCTCTTGCTCTGGCAAGTAAAGCAGGGGTTTGCAAACTGTTTAACAATGCTGAAGGGTACTTGAAAGAGGAATGTGGTTTAAGCGAACCAGTATTTGTACTAAAGTAAACTGCTAAAGTGCACACAGCCACTTATCATGTTGCAGCTGAGATTCTTATGTTGCATTTACTAGATTGTTTCTGATCATCAGATCAAATCTTAAGACCTGCTATGGAAGTGTATTATCATTTACAACCCTAGCTGTGTTCTTTTCAGTTCAACTCGAGACATATTGACCAAAAAGATAAAATAATGTTGCTGGTGACAGGCTCTACAATTAGAAGACTTCATTGTCTAGGGATATCAGTCCAGAACTTTCCTAAAGCACTGTAGTATTGGGGCGGTGGAGGGTTGGTGTGCGTGTTTGTGCGAAGATATCAGGTAAGGCTTGGTGTTTTACTGGAAATTAGTATGAGCAAGACCAATACAAGAGCTATCAACAGTGATTTCTTTATTTTAATAGGACAGGAAATACATTCACTAAAGGGTAGTTTCTATTTTCCATGTCTGGCAATGAAAACCAAAGAAAATGAAAGCACAGTGAGTCTGTAACAATGAGGCTGTGCACATGGCAAACCACAGAGTTGCCTTGCCATGGGAATGCTCACAACTGCTTGGTGTCTGCAATGTTAAGACATCATGATGAGAAGTGGAAAATTCCAAAAGAAAAGAAGTCTTGTCTTGCAGGGCATTACACCCCAGAGATTACTTCCTTTCGGAAATTGTGTCTGTTCTTTTTACCAGTTCTGTAAACTCAGGAGCCCAGTGAACCACGTGAGATGCAGCCCTGTGTTCTCGCTGCTGCTACTCCTACCACCAGCTGATGACATTTGTGTGAGAGACACAGGGAAGGTGAGAACTGCTCCTCCTGCACCAGCTGCCTGTGCTGTGGCCCTGCTGCTGAGCCCACCAGCGGCAGCTCCCACCCTCCCAGCACTCGGGGAAAAAGTAACTTTTTCCTATTTGGCAGCTTTAACTGAAGGCTGAGAACTCAAAAGTTCACAGCCCTCTAGCATCATTGCAGCACAGGTTACTGGTATCAGAGGCTTCACCTGAACTGGGTAAGCCACTTGAAAAGAGCAAACAAAGTGCTGCAGCATCCACAACACTATGTATAATGTTTTTTTCTAACAATTTCAGAAATCTCTTTGCTAGAAGACTTACAGATTTATCTCATATCACCGAGTTCAGGCCAATCTCTGTGGCTGTGTGCATGTGCACTGGTGACAGAAAGAGGATTGACAGGGTGGAAGGTGTTTGCTCATAGCAGCACTTTGCTAGTCTAGACCGAGAGACTGCACATCCTGCTGAATAGTTTTAACTTACAGTAAGAGAAAATACATGGATCTTGTATATGAAATGCAAATTTCCAGTTCAAATTTCATCTAATGAAATAATAGTTTAAAAAATAATCAGGATGTAAAAATACCTTTATGTTTTAAGGAAATGCTATTAGTCCTCTGACTCTTCTTTGTAGATTCACAAGGGATTTTTTGATAGAGGTGTATACCTTATGCTATGCATTTTGAAAGCTGCACAAACTATTTCCAGGAGCATACTAAAAAAACTGTTTGCTTCTCAACTGATTGGAGTTTAAAGGCTTCAAATTCTATCAAAATGCTAAATAGGTTCTATGACAGTTGAAATGTGAGGGCAAGTATCTGAACATGCCAGATGTCAGCAGACACAGCAAAGCCATCTCACCATCTGAATTTCTTGAAACCAAGGAGAAAAGATACGATGACAATTTCACAATTCTTTACTTGTCCTATTTTACGTCCTCTGTACCTCAATGTATTGAATACAACATTTCATTTAAAAACTGATTCCTTTGGTAGGATTTTCAACAATATTATGGGCATTCTCTTTTTCAATATAAGAAATCTGTATTAATAAGTGTTACTTAGGTTAGGGTTTACTTTTTTCCTGTTTTGTTGCCTTCTTCCTGTGGTGAAGTCGAATACAGAAGATATGACTATGGCTAACATTTTGATACAGAAATTTTAAAAGGATAAGCTTTAAAATTACATAAGGCATTTCTCCCACTCCTCCCTTCCCCACTCATCTACAAAAGAACATACCTGTTTTTGTGATAAAAGGGAGAACATAACACTCAAGGACAGGTTAGTATTTGATGATTTCTAGTTAAAATGAATCAATTCAGTAACAATAGTTACAAATCAATGTAATTTGTCCCATGCAATAAACTGCTGGAATTCAAGTGGTAGTGATCAAAATCTGTGTACTTGTCTAGTTTAAGCAGTTCCTTTTAGACCCATTTGAACTCAGTCAGTATATTATCAGTATTACTGCTTCTTACATCAACTCCTCCAGCAGCCACCTGTATCTTAAATGATCAAATATTTAACCATAGGCAATTTGTGCTTGAGCAATAAAGGCAGTAGGTAGATCCTATCTCAGGAACTTGTCATTAAAACAGTATGGCTTAGCTTTGCCTGAGAGCACTAAAGCACACTGTGTTCTAAATATAGAGAGATGAAAGCTCAGCTGATGATGAAAAGCCTTTGCAATGGAAAGCATCACTAAACAACCTCAACCCAAAGACAGAGACCAGATTGTCCTGCCTTCAGCCATCAGTACAAATTCCCAGTGGGAGCTGGCAAAGGATGCTAAAGCCCCTGCATACTGGAGCCCTATTCTCTGCTCTTGAGAAAAAGAGAACCTAAACTGGTGCAATGTTGGTAAATTACAGGACTGTCACCCTGCAAAGGTGGGCTGGTGAAATAGTGCATTCACTAGGCATCAGTCAGCTTTAAGCAATAAGCTGCTGGGCCCTGTCACACTGAGGGGGGAGAGGAGCAGCAGTATTTTGAAAACAGACTAAAGTTTATTCTGATAAAAGATTACGGCTTAAATTAAGCTCTTCCTGCTTAAACAAGGTGTGTGCAGAGGAAAACAGGGATTGAAAAGAGATCCTATGAGGGCATTGGCTGTAACAGAAACTAGAAAAACCAGTTTTTATACACGTCTAAGACTTTGAAGTAAATATTTAGCTGTAAACAACCCAATTGTTTAGTATTTATATGTTCAGGAAAGTTTATTTGCTGGGTTTTATCAGGACTTTGTTGTAAAATGATACCTCTCTGTGGAACAACACTCGTATTTACATTAAGCCAAAACCACTACTGAAGTAAACAAAAAAAAAAATTAAAAATTACTTTTACCATTAAACACTCTACCAATAATAATAACATAAAAGTACTGCTGCTAACCAATTTGCAACTAGAAAAAAATTTCCTTCAGTTCCAAAAAGATTACATCTCATTTCTTGTTTAATTTTCAGAAACAGTCACCTTTATCAGAACTCTTAATTATACCCACAACAAACCCCAGCATAAGTGACACTTCCGTGATAATGAATTTCGCAATTAAAAAGTTTAGTCCCCTCAGCTTATTTATTCAGTTCTGCAATGGACAGCACATTAGCACCTGCAGAAAGACCGAAATAACATTACTTCTCTTATTTTAGCCACAACTGCTTAACTCTGATCTGAAGTGCTAGTGACAGTCCACAATACCTGTGACATCTACAGAATGTTGACATCAATTCTGCATTATAGTCACCAGGCTAACCATCTGACTGTAGCCCAGCCAGCAGCCATGTCCCTTCTACAAAAGTGAATGGATTCATCCAGATTTTTAGTGTCTTAAATGTCTGCTCATGTTTTTGATGCTTATCCTTGAACCTCCTCACCTTTCTGTCACATAGATAATATTGAATTTAGCTGGGAGGAAAATACATTTTATTTTTTTGGGACTCTGAAAATTCTTGTAGCCTGTAGTGATGTCTCCCTTTCACATGGATGCTCTAATAAAAGTGATCCCACAATAAAGTTTCATCCTGTTGGGCAATTTAGAGTGCCTTCTCCATCTTCCCTGCTGTCTGTTTAAAACAACCAGTTGTAAGTATTGCTCTCCCAGACTCCTACATTTCTGTCAAATGCAGCTGAAATTGGCCAACACATTCGAACGTTTTTAGGGGACACAGAGAAAAAAATTAGAAAGCATGCAAAAGGTCACTTCTCTCCCAGTAACTTTCCATTGTAAGCCTTCAAATACCAAACTTTTTCCACTCTTTTACTTTCTGACACTCACTGTATATTTCTGTATTCTACTCTACGCTGTCTAGCTCCACGACCAAAACCTTCAAAATGAGGGTCTTCATTTGCTGCTGCCTCATCCTGATCATACTCCTGATCTAAAGTTCTTATCCACACCTTAATCCAGCGCTATCCCTTTGTTTGATTAAACATAAACTGGTCCACAGAACACAGCTTTAGATGTAAAAATTCTGCCACCAACAGAACTACTCGGCAGAGTGTGCTTGGCCGCCTTGGCTAATGCAGTCTGTCCTTCCACAGCCTCAGACTCCATTGGCAAACAACAGCTGGTGACGCCTGCAACTGCTCAGTTCACTGCTACAATTGGCCCAGGCTTAATTAGCCAAGCTTAAAAACGAGTATTCTTTATTTTCCTCCCTAGATTCAGAGTGGAATTTCAAGATTTATTCAATTGTCCTTATGTAGGACCATCCCTGTCTTAAGCTGGGAGAGTTTCTATTTCTTAAGGGTCTGATTTATTTCCCACTAACCAAGGGAAAGATCAGTGAATTTCATCAGAATTAGATCAGGCAAAATTTAGCATGTTGAAGCATTGCAGCGTCCAGAAACATTATCACAACTGTTATTCATGTCATAAGCTCTTCAAATAAAACTGTCATTCAACCAAGATCCCTGTGTAGAGAATTCCAGTAGAGCAAATATTGTTTGCCAGTGCAATATAGGTTTTGCTGGTTTTTTTTTTTTCCCTCCTTGGGTTTCTTTGTATTGCAAAGCAGCTGCACAATAAGATTGTTGATACTGCGGTTCACCCTTTGAAGTGATATGGTCCACGGTAAACAGTTCTGGCTAAGGAATTTTCTAGGTGTTAAGTCCACAGGTTGACAAGGAAAAGAAGAACTTTTCTGCTTCTATTTCGTGACAATCCCAAGCTCCAAGACAAATCCAATGAGTCACGCGGCAGCATTTCAGATGACCTGTGAAGGGAACTGACAAACTGTAACCTGTGATCAGGTATGTTCAAGATATCAGGATTTCATTTGTAACTAAGCTACAATACAGTATCCACTTCCAGAACACCTATTCCTTTCGAAATGGAAAATTGCCATACACAGCTTGAAAGTTGCTGCCTTTTGGCACAAGAATGCCAACCCTGTGCTGTGGTTTAGATGAATACATGCAAGGAAATCAGAGAATCCTTCTTTGGTGCACACAGCTGTTGCATAACGATGGTATTCTGAGCTATGCAAGAACTGACTACAAATTTAGGTTTTAAAGAAAATAAAATTATTTACAGGTAGTATTCTACATTTTCTTGTACTAGCACTATGTCTGAGCAAATTCAAAATAAACAGGGGAAGAGTTTATGTGAGAGTCACGTGGCCACTTTTAAAGACTTATTGAATACAGAGAAGAATGCTGTTTTAAAGAAACTGTATGCTCTATAATAAGCCAAGCTTTGGCATTGCAGCCCTTCAGCCAGCATTGGACTCTGCAGGCACCTTGCTGATAACATTTCAGCCTCAGGAACTGATCCACAGCCATTTTAAAACAATGGGTACCTTTTTTTTGTTTTTAATGCAGAAGGTGGTGTGCCAAACTAAACTTCCTGCAGAACACCACTATGCTTTCAGCCTCCTGTAATTGAAAAATACTACTTACCCTTGCTCCTAGCCTGAACTATTCCTCTATTGTACTGAAGCCTCAGGGTACAAATACAACATACAACTGTATGATTTTGTTAGAAAGTTAAAAGCACTGAGCAAGTTGAGGGATGGATTTTTAAAAGTGTATTGGCAGAGCTCTGTTTTTACTACATTCAAAAGTAAAGCTCTCATTGAGGAACTTACAGAACTTAAGTCCAAGCATAGTAACATTTTCTGCCAAGATGTATTTGTGTATTCTATACAGAGAGAGTATGTAGAAAACTATTGCTAAATCGGAAAGGATACTCAGGTATGCATCATCTGTCCTTGCTAAAACCAATACCTATATAGCTTTGTACTTGGCAAGGAACTGAATGTATCTTCTTTTAAAGCTATCAGGGTAATATATAGCAGCCTAGATGAATGTAATGCACCTTTTTAGTTAATGTGCATATGCTGGTGTGACACTAGACATGCTGATGAGATTACTAAACAATTAACTAAATTTCTCCATAAATCACTAATTTTCTTTGGAGGTAATACACAACTATCTGTACACATTTGGTGTTTATTGTCCCTGTATGGTCTTTCCTCATGTGTAATGCTGGAATTAGAATGTCTTAACAAGTGATGATGTCTTGAGATGCTAAAAAATAATGCTGGTAAGGGATATTATAATGTACTTTTATCATTTTTCTCTTAACACAGCTCCATTTCTTTATAAAGAGTTCCTTCAACCACATCTCAGCTGTTTCTCAGTGAACATCAAATGAAATAACCCCAAGACAAAGATGAAGGGGAGGTGAATATATATGTAACATCAATATTAATGTTAATATATTAAAAGCTGACATTTACACAGCACTTTTGGCTAAAAAGCTCATATTATTGAGGCTACTGGTGCATGACTGTTACAAGCAACAAGTGAAATCCAAGAACTAAACAATTTCACCAAAGTCATAGAAGAAACAACTGATAGGAACTGGACACTGTCTTGACTTTTCACCCCTGGCCAATGGCCATGTCCATCAAGAATACACTTGAAAAGAAAGGGAACAGACCAGTCCTTGGTTAGCCTTGCTGTTTCTGATACCTTCCAGATGAACATTTCTGCTACAGTAACTTGAAAACCTCCAGTACATCCACCACAGCACTGTAACCATACGCCTAAAAGTGCCTCCACCTCTCAGAAGCTCATTTCAGCCAACACCAGGCTTCTCTGAAGCTGCACAAGCCACCTGCTTCTGCAGGGACAGCCCGGCCAGATGTGCAGCTGGCATTCCCGCTCGGGCGTGCCAGAGGCGCGCGGGCAGGTGCAGGCGGCCCCGAGCAGATGACGGGCAGGTGCGCGCGTGCCAGCGCTTCCCGACAGCTCCATCCCCTCCCTGCGTGTCACCTGCCCTGGGGGACACAGGTCAGCCCCAACCACACCTACGCCATGCAAACACCACCTCCAGCCCTCACGGGCTGCTCGCTCCTTCCAGCATACAAGATGCAAGGAAGAGAGAACTATTGAGCTCAGAAGCAAATGTACACTTTGACCAACGCAAACTTGGCAGGAAAACGTCAGTTGATACCAGAAATATTTATTTTCCCCTCTCTATAATAAGTTATCTCTGACTTTTTCAAAGCTGTCAGTTCGCTTGATATTTTGGGAGAGCTTTATTACCCTCAATACTAATAACCATGTTTCACTTCCTGCAATATTATTTGGCATGGATTAAAAATTAACAGCAATTTTGTTATCTGAAACTCCAGAGTGTCTTTTACCTTAAGCATCCTGAAATATTCTTTAAGCTATATGCAGTCTAAAAGCAATTTATAACTGAAACATTGCTGCTACTTCCATGTTGTTGAGACCTTGCTAATTAGGAGCTACAGGACAGTAAAGGGGAAAACACAGAAATGCACAGCAAACTTACACAGTTATGCAGAAAAATGCAAGACCATCTTCCACAAAGGAATAAAAATCCTCTTTTTAAGACCGTTGCTCAAAACCTTGCACAAGATTTTCTCCCTAGGCAAAATGAATCCATCTAAACAAATGAGTATTTTTCACAAAGCAGAAGAGATGACCTACAACTCAGCTCTCTACAGCTACCTGAAAGGAGGCTGTGGGGTAGTGAGGTGGGCGTTGGTCTCTTCTGCCATGCTTCAAGTGAAATGACAAGAGCAAAATGGCCTTAAGCTGCACCAGGAGAGATAAAGATTAGACAATAGAATTCTTTTTTTTTCACTGCAAAAGCAGTTAGGCGCTGGAGTAAGCTGCCCAGGGAGGTGGTGAAGTCACCATCGCTGGAAGTGTTCAAGAAGCATCTGAAGGTGGCAACTGGGGATGTTGTTTAGGGATGAATATGGTGAGGCTGGCCTGATGGTTGGACTGGATGATCTTGGAGGTCTCTTCCAACCTTGACAATTCTGTGATCTAGTTATGCTGTGGTTTGTGTTTGTGCCAATTTTAGGTATTATTGTGCCAATTTACACAGCCATGTGAATTCTGGTGCTGGGGCTCACGTCAACTGCAAAAAATGTTCAGGGAAATAGACTCTAATAGTACTAATAAATATACCATGAGAAGAATATTTCTATTTTGAACAGGGACTGAACCAATCTCAACTTGAAATCACATCCCATACTGCTGCACTTTAGTTCCAGATTAGCCCAGAACACAGAGGAAACATAAAGACCACAGATGAGAAAATGGGCTGGGAAGCAATGCCAAGATCAGCAAATCACCTCAATCCCCTCTGTTCTCCACCACCTGCCAGTTCCAATCTTGCCTATAATTTTTAAAACACTTTTGACAGACGCAAATTTTGAGGGAATATAAACCGTGATTCAGTAAAGCATCTGGGAATGCACTCAAATTCCATTTTAGTTAATACTAATGTTCATCACAGAAGCAGGTCCTCTGCATATAAGAAGGGTTCATCCCTAAGATCTTTACAATACTCTTACTTGCATTTTATGTTTTACTCAATCCAATTAGACTTCAAGCAAATACTAATCAGGAAACAGTCACACAGACACAACAAATATACATGCCCTGAGGAAAAAAAGGATTTTTTTCAACAGTCGTATTTTGAAAAATACAGATAGCTCATGAAGGCTGTTTGGGGTCTGTTTGAAAAATATCACACATATTGGTGCTGACAAACAATTGGCTTGCCAACACATCAGGAGATTGAAATTACTGAGTGTTCAGAATCTGGGTGGTATTTATGCTTTTCTGTCTGCATGGCATAGAAGGAAAAACACGGACTAGATGTAGCAACGTCCTCCTTTAAATCTGAAGAAACCCAACCAAGACACCTACACTATTACTTATGCCTCTAAAACATACTGCTATTTTAAATGGATATGGCCAAGTATCCCTCAGGAAAATATTCAGAGAAACACACCTTGTGTAATATTGGTATAATACCAAGGTAAACCAAGGTATAAAACCATGATGATTTTGCTTTCATGACACTGTACAATGAAAAATACTTAGAAGTTCTGTGCAACTAAAATTCTTGCTAAAGCTATTTCCAGCTTTCAAGCTAGTCAACTACTTTGCTGAGTATTTATTATTATTATTATTACTACTACTATTCCAAAAACAAATTAAATAATACCTAATACATACTGTGTGAAAGTTCACTTGCAATCAAGCTGCAAAGACGCTCTGAATCTAATAATTTCATCTAAAATGTTTGTGCTCATTTCACATCAGTAACAATTTTAAATAACAAAAAGCTCTTAAAAAGTTGAAGGAATATGTCTCAGCACTTCATTGTCTTATACCTCATACACAGCCAGACTGCTCCTTTTACAGGTGGTACAAAAGGTGTTATTACTCTCAAGCAGATATTTTGGCATAATGGGACATTTTAAAGCAAAGCTATAAAGGGTTTGCAAATGCCCTAAATTCCAGCAGTGATGTGTGTGCCCACCCATGCACCTCCTATTAACTTTGATTTCCTGTTTTCTGACATACATTTTACTTTTAAAATCATTTATCAGGACCCAAAATTCATCTACCAATTTCCAGTTTGTATTTCCTTTTTAACCAAATTTTTCGATCTCATCTTTGGTCACAACTTTCAGAAAAGATGTGATTCACAGCTTTACACCTCCAATACAAATTTTTCATATAGTCACGTATTTAGAGAAATCTTAGAAAAAATACAACTGTGTTTAAAAGTCATTATGGTTTTTCCTGTTTGGGCAGTATTTTACATGCATTACTGGTGAAAGCTGACCTGTAATTGCACTTATAAACAACCAGGGCCAGCACAATATAAGAAACAAGTCTGGAAGTACAACTGCTGGTGCCTCTTTTTCTCTGCAGTGGCCTCAAAGTCAGACTGATGGCTCTCTGGGCTTTTTGCCAACACCACACACCAGATTAAAATAGAAAGAAGGGAAATAGACAACCTGGGGTCCAAAATTTAATTCTGACCTTATGTATAAGCTCTATGGGAGGCTGGGGCAAAGTAGAATGCTAATCTACCATATAAGGGGGGCAGCAGAAGAAAACTAGAAAAAAAATCTAACCAGAAAAAGGTCTTTTCTATCATGTGCATATTTTGGTATTTTGAAACCATCAATCTTGAAAAATAATCAAATCTTCATGTATAAACATTATGTTATTCTCAGAAAGTAATATTTAATGTACAATGTAGTTACATGTTCACAGCCCACTTTCTTTCAGCATGAGATAAACTATATTTTTTATGGCTTTAACCCACTTTATTCAAACCATAGACTTTTCTGTTTCATAGACTTGTGGGTTTATGGATCTCATTAACTATGAAATATGGACAGCATATTAGAAAGTAGATTTGAAAGTGAAGGCTGAAATGCTCTCTTCATTCCATCAGAACGGGCTCTATATTTTCTCTCATATTTCATAGTGGAAGATAAGTATTCTGCTAAAACTTATTTGCTAATGGATTTCCTTATAGAAAGAGAGTTTTTTTTTAAAATGAAATTAGTGTCCTTCGCAGAACTGTTCACAAGAAATAAACTTTTTTTCTACATTTAAATAATACTGTAATGTCAAGTCCAAAATGGCAAATGAGAAAATATCTTCACAAAATTTTGCAGATGCTGACTAATTTTACCATAACTAATTTTACCATAACTTCCTTGGAAGCTCCGTGATTAAGTTGTTTCTAGGGATCGCTTCTAACTTTTCCATGGGGAAAAAAAAAAGTATGGTAAATAGATTAAACTCTATTCGTGATTTCGTACTACAAACTCCATTTATTAATCAACTACATGTTACTGTAATTCATTTCAATTGGATCCTTTGATTTTAAACACAAATATTGAGAAAATTAAGCTGTTAAATACCTATTGATACCTTATTCACTAACTATTAAAATAACTCAATAACTCCATTGAGCATAACTCAATTTTGTAAAATGACTAAATAAACACAGTAATGAGTAAAAACAGTTTGAGCTATTCTGAGATGGGATCTTGAAAATTAGATGCTTGAATTGTAATTCTCAGAAAGCTTGGTCTATTGATCATTATTCTTAGAATATTTGTATAAGATACTCTGTTTATTTAGTCTCCTGCCCTCTCAAGAGAGAATTCCCGGGACATTATTAAATTCTCTCTTCCTGATACAGCTTGACAAGACACAGATACACATACAACTGAGAAACAGCAATGTTTTTCCACAGGGAAACTCAGGTCATCAAAACACAGGAAAAGAGGTTAATTTGAAGGCAATGAGGGAAAGTTTTGAAACACTTATTTATGTACTCGCAACCTCAGAAGAAAAAGAGACCAAAATCTTTCCTTACTATTCCCTTCAGGAGGATTTATCCTGTCTCAAACTATTACCAAAGGCACTATCATGAATTTTGATAGAATAAGACAAGGAGCTGATCTACAAAGTGGCCTGGTACAAAGAATTTCAGCTAGGTTACAAGAATCTGGTGTTGGTTTCTAGCACAGCAGACAGAAGCCATTGTGGGACAGTGCATGAAGTGCTTATATAAGCAGCAGGGTGACAGAACTTTGGAAAGGACTTGCCAATGGCACACAGAAGTCAATTCCAACAAGATTCTGTCCACTTCATAAAGTGATACACGACACAGTGTAAGCCCAGCTTCACACTTCATGCACTTCTGTGTGCACAGCTGATCTGCCATTAGCTTTGGGGGTAAGTAACAAAATTTTGTGAACAACTTTCAATCAGCACAGCGCTGGTAAGTAGCACACATTGATTAATGTTATGGGTTTGGATGCAGATTTATATTTTCAAAGATACAACACAAATGAATCACACAAAGACCTCTAATTCAAACAGAATAAACTTGGAAGCACTTTAGAAACTTATGTGACAATCCCTGTAAGTGCATCTATAAACAAGCTCTTTCAACACTTCCTGCTTGGGCTTGATTTCCTTTATGCTGTTGCTGAATGACTGCCATGCAGACTTGATGAAGTACTGATCCTGTCAATTTTGTGTGCAACACTATGTGCAGTAATGTATCTGACAGAAATAAACCCTGTATCTCTGCTGTATTCCCTACTGCCTTCATTTCATTGCTCCCTTTTTGTTACGCAGTCAGCTACAAATCAAATTTGTGATGAGTATGAAGAAACTTATAGGAGCCTGGACTTCATCTGTTATAAGGAATCAAATAATGGAACTGGAACCAAACTGGTGTCGTGATTTTGGTACTTGTGCACTAGAAACAAATGGATAGTAACAGGAGAGAGAGATCAACAAAAAGTACTTTCAAAGTTCTCTCAAGGACTGTTCAAAGAAACAGGGAGTTTATTGGAAATACAAGCAAGATTTACAGAATGGAGATATGTTAAGGTTATAACCATTTCTAACCCTTTTCCACTTGCTTCTATGTAAACCCACAACTCAAATAGCAATTGACATGTGGAGTCTGTGCTATACACTGCTGACACTTTGATTACTATTTCAGCCTACGAAATTGAAAACACTCTTGCATAATTTCATATGCAGGAAGAACTGTTTAAATGGTTCTTCTGCAATAACCATCTAGGAACCTTCAATCCACACGTGGAAAGGCAGAAGATAAGAAAGGAAAAAACAGATTTGCATGGAGTATATATAAAATATTTGAAAGAACTTCCAAATAGTTACATAACAGGGTAATCCAAATGGTTTTCACTGCAGTGAGTCACATTAGGTAACTTTTTTCTGGTTAGGTTTATACTGGTTATGTTCTCCCTCACGTAGTAATAATAAAATTCAATTTAATCTAGAGATTTTCATACAACCCATGTCCAAAACGAAAATCTTCCTCAGTAAAAATCGAAGCAATATTGTAACACAGGATTCACCATTACCAATTTTTCATCAGAAGGAAGTTTGGAAGCTAAGGAAGGAAGAAATCTGAGAATCATTTGCACACTCTACAAAATGTCCCTTCCATTTTAATTTTTTGTGTGATTAGCAAATACAAGTATTCACACAAAATATAGCACACAAAAAGCCTATATATTTACCTTAACCCTTAAGCTCCTATATCTGTAAAAAAATAATGTAGAATGATTTACCCCCGAAACATTTATCACAATGTTACCATCAGTATTTCATGCTACAAAATTATTCCACTCCATACCTGCAGGCCTGTCAGTTGAGCTGCTGACTTCCCTTTGAGGCAGAGAATGAGTGCCAGAAATGCATTTAAGTCCTCCAGAGAGAGGCTACTGACCTAAAACATTCTCTAATGGAGTATTTATTAAAGGCTCTGAAGAGGAGCTTTCTGAAAATTGAATCCTCTTGCTCAAGCACATCAAACTTGGAACAGTGACCTCATGTAATGATGACCACCATGAATGCACCATCTAGGAAAACACACAGGGAACAAAATACTTTCTTTCACAGCTTGAATGAAGTGCATACCCCAACACTTGTGTATAGTGTACACACATGGATTTCCACACACCAAACAAAATGCCCACCCTTCATTTATTCCCTTCTCCACTTCCCTTGGAGTTTCTTAATAACAGGAAATTT
>WAAE01006638.1:0-16666 GCA_013400495.1 Nicator chloris | reverse complement strand
AAGTAAAAAAGATGAGTCGATATTGGATAGTGAATGCAAAAACAAGGAGGAGGTGGAGTTAGACCTCATCGCCCCTGATTTGAGGGCAGGCCCGAGCCCGGGTCTGGGCGGGACCCCTTCACCCCCGTCCCACCCCTGCCGGCACTGTCACCGCCATTGTCACAGCAAGTGGGGGGGGGAGGGGGGGGAGGGCTTGGGCAACCACTGCTGCAACCCCCGATCAGGCTGGCCCTCCCGCTCCCGCCACAGCCCCCGGTCAGAGTGGCAGGGCCGCTGCCGCTGCAGTCCCCGGTTTGGGCTGTATTCTCTTAGCTCTGTCCATTCTTTGTTCCAGGTCAGCCTTCCCAAGGCATCAAGGCAATGTCCCAGCAGGGGCTTCTCCCGGCTCCCAGCACCACACACAGTGGCTCTGGGCTCCCAAACAGCAGAGGAGCAGAGGAGCAAGCTGGCAGGCCCTGGTCACAGTGACAAAAGAGGTCACAGTGACAAAAGAAAAGGAAAACCCAGTGGTAGGAAAAAACCACAGGGCAACAGGATCTCAGGTCAGATTCACGCACCGTGTTGCATGGCCACTGTGTCGATCATCCCCACCAGAAGGAAGAGCAGTCCCTGGCCCCCAACCCTTGCAGGATCTCAGGCAGCCCTTCACCCATTGGGATATTCCTGAGCTGTGGGATACAAACTATCCCCAAGACACGTAAAGAACGGGCTGCCCAGGGAGCTGGTGGTGTCATCATCACTGGAGGTATTAAAGAAATGACTGGACGTGGCACTCAGGGCTATGGTTTAGTTGACAAGGTGGTGATAGGTCACAGGTTGGACTTGATGATCTTATAAGTCTTTTCCAAGCTTAATGATTCTGTGATTCTGTAAATTTCCTAGTATCTGTGATGCAGGCTTTAAACTGTGCCTGCAGCTGAAGTCTGAAGTCATTTAGCACTTCTTAAGTTAGGACCGGAACTTCAGTATTATGTTGGTTGGAGACAGAGATGACACGAACTCACTGAGGTTCATCAGCAAACAGCAATGAGTTTGTACCACTGGAGTTGCAGCACTCACTTCCAGGAGCTGTTAGGCGAGATCACAATCCTTCAGGCTAACATGCCATAGGTTAACTACTTATAGTTACAAGTTACAACTCAACACTAAAAACAAGAAACCATTTAACCCTTAGAATCGTTAGAAAAAACCCAACTAACAGAAAAACAATTTGTAAACAGATAGAATCCTTAAATGAACTGTCGCTTCAAGAGTCCCAGATCTCTATGAGGTAGGTGAACAAGTTGTTTCTATCGCTGTTCCATACACGACTCCGCAATGTCTGTTGACAGGAGGATGCTGCTTGTGGTCCTGGGCAGGACGTAGGGCAGTACAGACATCTGGCAGGTACCCAATGTGTTCCAGTGTCCGTGGAAACACAGGCATATCCCCATCCCCAGGTAATGAGATTCCACGGGCCTCCCCACCTATTGGTGATAAGGTCTCGTACCATTACCTTGGGTTTGGGTGACTGTTCATCGCCGGATAATTGTAGTGATAGAAAGTGATTTAAAATAACTGGGTTCTGGGACTTTTCTAATACTCTCAGATGATTCAGTGTATAGATAGCTTTAACTACCCTGCTCTGTGGGGATTCACCACACATTCCTCCCTTTTGTTTTTCAAGTATACATTTTAAAGTGCCATGTTGTCATGGATTAACACAGTTTGGTTTTCAGTTAAGGGAGAAAGAGTTTCTTTTAACTTTGCAAGGACCTGTTACTTCTTGTGGAAGGGACAATGACTTATTAAAAGTGAGATTTAGATACTGACATATTGTTTGATTACTGAGAAAGCTAGATATGACTTTGGGAATACACATATAAAGTTGATATTGTGTTCAGGCTGGCCCTTTTCTTTCCGGCCGGAGGAGCAGGTAACATTGGCTGTGTAGCTGGGGGGGGGGGGGGGGGGGGGCGGCACCAGGCTAGGCTCCGGCCACCCTGGCCAGGTGGCTGAGGCTGGACCCTGGCCAGGCTCTGAGGCTGCGGCTCTTCTTGAAGGGCCGTGCCCCGGGCCCCCCATTAGCTGCTGGCGGGGGATGCTGGGCTCTGATGACATCTGCAGGCTTTGCTGGGCTAAGCCCCACCCCGATCGAGACTGAGGGGTGGGGAAAGAAGTATTTATGACTTAGCCTAGTAGATTTCAAGACTACCTAGGTGCTCTGATCTCTGATCTTTCGGCTGAGCTTCCCCCCTCACCTGGTGCTTAGAACACTAAGCAGCCGCCGCCACTGCCAGAGATCACGTGACTATCTACAGGTCTTAAGAGACATAATTAACTCTTTCTTCACAGCATCAATCTTTCTTTGAAAGAAAAAATTAACAGAGTGATTTAACCTAGAAAGAGAAAACATGAGAGAGTCAGCAAAAGAACTGATAAAGACTATTAGAAGAAAAGATTGAGAAGTGAACATATTTTAGCTGGACTTCTACAGTGAAAACTATGGAGAAAATGGACTATTTCTTGTAATATATTAATGATGTTTAGGAGAATGCTAGTTCTAATAAAAAATTGTAGACTGATGTAATTGAGATTTAATTGAGAATTTTGATTGAGGCCCTTCACTCCTAAGGTAAAAAGAAGTCTCAGCTTATCAAGCAGAAAAAAATTTAGAGAAAAAGTAATATGAAAAACTCCTTGATCCTGGGGAGAAAAGGAAGTCACTGTCTTAGCCTTTTAAGATAGAGGCAATTGTCAGAGATAGAAGAAGAGAATTTTTATTTTATACTAGAAGAAACATTCTTAATAGTACCTCAAATATGCTGAGAAGCCTATAGACAGCCAAGAGAAAGGCTGTGAATAGGTGAAATTACAAAGTCTGCAAAATTTCCAGGCAGTTGCAAATTTGTGACATTAGAAGCCACCAAACTGTGTTTTTCTTGTAGCAAATGTCTCCATAAGACTCTAAAAACTCCTCTCCCAAAGTAATAAAAAATTATGTTTAAATAGTGAAACCGACTAAAATCACAAGTTGTGTCTCTCTATGTTCTTTATAAAAAAGAAAACAGTTTGGGGGGGAAAGAAAAGTGTTTTTAAAAGTTTTGGATTTTTTTCCTTCTTTCATTCTTTTAATGTATGTAAACAAACTATTTTTGTAATTTTAAAGTAAGTTTAAGCCTGTTTTACTTCTTTCCTCCTAATCATATCTCACAACAGCAGAAAAAACCACTAAACCCATCACAAATTAGTACCGTAACTCAAATTAATCAAATTAGGAAATGTGAAACTACTACACATGTGCTCTCTCCACGATGGCTTGTCCTGTTGCTAAGCAAGGGATACCAGTATGGTGTGACACACCCCAGAGCTGTAAGAAATCTCTCATTTTCTGTGAAATGTCTTAGGTCATGGAGTAGCCTCCATTTACCTGACTTGTTTTTTATAACAAATACCGGGATATTGCGAGGGCTCATAGATGGCTCTGTGTGTCCTTGAACCAGTTGTTCCTGTACAAGGGTTTTTAGGGTGTCTGGTTTCTCCTTCTCAAGGGACCACTGCGGTACCCACACAGGTTGAGTAGCAAGCAATTTTAGAGCTAATGTGGGATACCTTACGCCCTCTAATACAGTGGCCTCTGTTAAAAATCCATCCCCACCTGGACTCTCCAAGCAGATAAAACATCCCTACCCCACAGGTTAAGTGATGTTGCAGTGATGTAAGGTCGAATGGTAGCTGTTTGACTCTCAGGATTTTTTACCAGAACAGGTTTGCTACTCAAACAGCATTGTGTGGTCCCTCTGAGGCCCGCAACAGTGGATCCCGTAGGCTCGGAGGCCAAGTGTGGGCAGAGATGATGGTGACATCTGCCCGTGTCAATCATCCCACTGACCTTTATCTGCGAAGGCTTTGCTTGAGGCATCGTAACAGTACAAACATATTAGGTCTTTGATCACCTATGACCCGAGTCCAGCACACCTGGGGCTGTCCTGTTGATCAGAAGCCTTGGTCTCCTCGCTCCCTAGAATCTGTTTTGGGGACAGAAGACTTAAAAGGAATGCGTTGAGCAATTCTGGTTTTAGCAGGGATAGTCATGGGTGGAGTAGGAGTTGATACCATGGCTTATATTTGTCCTATAAAGTCAGCATCTATGACAATGGGGTGCACAAAGATACCTTACAGCGTGGCACTGGATCTTCCTGGAAGCAGTGCACTAAGTCCTTTGCTATGGGCTCCTGGGCCTCAAGAGGAACTTTATGTACCTGTAATGAGCTTATGGTTATTGGGACTAGGGCAGAAACATCCATGCCAGCTGATCTTCTTGTCCTGGCTGTGTGTTGGCCACACAGGCTTGTACCAGAGGGTCGGAAAATACTTGTGTCATCACACTTTTCCTTTTTGCGCTCAGTGTCCCATTTCCCTGGTTCTTGAGAGATTGACCATTAACATAAAATTTGGACCTGCATACCTTGGTCACATGTCTGAATCTCCAACATTGGTTGCAGCTTGCATTTGCTCCCTTCCATCCTTGAAACGTCTCCCGTGGAAAGGATTTTTGGGGACAGTTGACCTTCAGGTCACCTTGTTGTCCACATTTGTAGCAATGAGGTGCTATTTTTACAACAGCTGCTATGGAATCTGCTAACATAGTCATTGTTGGGATGCAAATCCCTCTGGGCCCCATTCACACAGGCTCAGAAGTACTCAGAAATGTGAGGGCTGAATTAAAACCTTCAGAGAAACTAAAATACATGACTCCATGCAGACATGAGGTAAAAATTAAGTTTAGTTTTAAATAAGTAGAGAATATTCTAAGTGCCTTAAGCAAATAATAGACTGTATTAGTAAGAAAAGCCGTAAAGCTTAGTTTAAAGTTCAGTAGCACTACCTTTTACAAAGTTAACTGTGGTGGTTTTTGTTATGCTGTTATGAAGTTATGTTTCCAATGGATCATCCCTGTTCTCCCTCCGGCGTTATGTTTGGTACCGTCCGAGTTTCCTCCTCCCTCACCCAACTGTCCGTCTGTCCCTGACCCTACCTTTGTTCTAGAAAGCCCCATGTCAATCCTCTCAGGGACCAATCGCCTACCTCCCCTCCCCTGTACTGTCCCCATTTAAAAGTTGCGCGTGGGCTTTTTTCACGGTCTTTTCGGCGTGGACCCGCTCCAGGAATAAAAGCTCCTTGAGAAACACACGAAGAGACCCACCTTTCTAATCTTTGTCCTGATCCTTGGCGCTTCACAACTGATTCTGTGTACAGAGCAGCCCCGCTGCTGACAGGACAAGCAGCCCTGCTCTACCGCTATTCGGACCGATCCTGGTCTGGAAGCAGCCCCTCTCGGCGCAATCCGGGAATGGGGTTAGCAGGATTTATTCCGCACAAGCCGCTTCTTGTGCAGTCCGGGAAGGGGCTAGCTGAATTTACCGGCATCGCGCCTGTTAACTAAGTCCTAGACATAACGAAAACATAATGTAGCATTGCTAGCATTCCTAGATAGAACAGATAGAACTATGTACGTAGAATTTGTGTAAGAAATTACGACCACTTTCACACATCAATGTTAGGCCCGGATAGGTCCAAAAAGACAGTATTAGCACTGTGTTTGTAGCTGATTGGGTAAAAATAGAATAAAAATTTACTGCTTAGAAAATGTGAGGGATCATGGATAGATCATGGATGGATGCTACTGCTGCTGCTGCTGCGGCTGTTTCTGCCTTTGCTCAGGACATGGGGAATTTATGCCAGAAAGCTTTGCATAATAGCACAGACACTTATCCTTTGAACTCTTCGCCTTCAAGACTGATCTTTTAGTCATGCAATAAATTACTTTTACAACTACCCAGCTTCTTTAGTCTTCTATGAAGACCCCCTAAACTTGACAGGTCATGTCATGGGAATTAGATCCAACCTTAGCACAGGCATTTATCAATTCATTTAGTGATGGATTTTCATTAGGTAGCAGTTCTATGACCTTTTGGCAGTCCTCATTGGCATTGTCCTTTGCTAATTGTAAAATTAGATGATTTCTGACTTCAACATTAACAATTTGCTTTTCTATAGCATCTTGTAATCTCTCTACAAACTGTAGATATGGTTATTTGACTCCTTGTCTGATTTTGGAATATGTTTGGGTTGGGTTTGCCATGTTAGTTACTTTAAACAGTGCCTGCAGTCCCAATTCCTTCACCTGTGGTAGTATTAATGGATGCAGCCTGGCTTGGAGTCGTGCATCCCCCACTGGTGGTAGCCGTAATAGCTGAGAGACCCCTGCCTCATAACGTGGGTTCTCTCATGGAACCTTTAGTTTTTTTAACTCCTGTTTTTCAGCGCTGCTTTTCCAAGCAGATTCGAACACCATATATTAGACTGTCATAAGCATTAATTTGGCAAGCTTCTTTATATTAAAAGGAGTTATCTCCTTGGTGGTTAGGAATCGTAGCATATTAGCAACGGCAGTAGAACCCAAACTGTGCTTGGCCACTAGCTGACGCAATTCAGAAAGAACTGGCCACTGGAAAGGGGTGTACTTGTCAGGAGTAGTTTCATTGCTTCTTATTACTGGATAAACGGCAACTGTCCTGTCCTCAGGCTTTCAGCCCCCTGATATGGGTACGTCAATGAGTTCTGTCCCCTCTTAGTCCTGACTCATGATACCTGCTAGCTTTACCTTTTGCCAGCCGCTCACAGGATCGGGCAGGGCTGTTGGCAGTGCAGCGATGGTGGCGATATCCAAGTGTTCCGCAGAGGGACTATGGCTCTGGCTTTCTCTGCTGGTATCCCTCTTGTCCCTTGCCAGTATATAATCCAGGGAGAACTCCAACTCTGGCAGGGGCAGTGCGCTTGGGACAGCGGTGTCACTTCCGGGTATTGCATCTCCAGGAACTCCTGGTGATGCATTTCCCGGACCCGGCCCTGGAGGCCAGGTCCAAGGCGCAGCCACACCCGACATAGGCTGGCTCGGAGGCACTGGCAAGCCCCATGGAGTCTGGGTCAGAGGCATGGTCTTGGAGCTGGCCTACTCGTTTTCAGGAGGAGGCGGTCCTGGCACGCGTGTGCTGGCGGGGGGTGTCACGAGATGCTCTCCCAATATGGCAGCACAGGGCGGCATTACGCAACATCTCAGAGCGGCCACCGAGTGGTCTGGCCATGCGGAGAGGGGCGGTGCGGGGTGCCTGCCTGAAGCGGTGGCATGATCCGACCCGGCACAGCAGCCTGGTGCAGGCTGTGGGGGGGTGGCCACGGGGACTGTGTGACACTGCAGGATGGTCCCAGGGTGCTCAGCTGTTATGGCGGTGTGACTCGACCAGGGACAACAGCCCAGGGTGGCCGGAGGGCCACTCAGCCTGGCACAGCACCCTGGAGCGGGCGCCGTGGCTGTGTTCTCCACTCCACTGTGTGTTTGGGCTTCGCCAGCCGCCGCTGTGCAGCTCAGGCGTGGTGCTCCATCTGCTGCGGTTTGGCTGCCCACCTGGGCACCAGCAGCCACTGCGGCGCTGGCAGCACACGGGCTCTCGCTGCCTGCCAGGATTCGGCTGTCCCTCCCGGCTCTGCCACTTCCCTGGGCTGTGCCGCCCGCAGCCAAGGCTCTGCCACTTGGGGCTGTTGCGCAATCTTGCACGTTGCTCCCATTCAGCGCCTCATGGCGCGGTGTGGCCGCTTCTCCCGGCACCCAGTCCTTAAACATTATCAAGTTCAATATAAGCTTCCAGGGTCTTAGAATTTTAACTGAACTTTTGTCGCCTTTGTAAGCGGCAGCCATTATATATTTACCATTCCACGTACAAGTATGTATATCTAATGCAGTCTCTTTGGTGGGTTGCAACCTGTTATAAATTAGAGGCAGAATTCCAATATGTCCAGTATAGCCAATTTATTTAATTTATTTGATAATGTTATAAATGAAAAGGCTAATTTAATAATTAAAGAGAATTTATTAAATAATAAAAGTATATATTTTGGAAAAGCCACAAGCAAAACAGCGCCAAGCCTGGCGATCGGCACCGGGTGAACCGAATTCGGACTCTATCACTCTGAATTCCTATAGTTCACAAATGCTGCTTTAGCAGGGTCTCTTTTTATACATTTTTCGGGCTTTGCAGGATACCGGAGGAGGTCTTCTCACTTCTTCTGTTGATCTTATCCCCTTTAGCATATTAATATAGTTTTCCTTTCTTGCTGCCGCGTTTGACAAGAGTTTCTCGGAATGGGTGAATAATTCATCTCATTGCTGGAATTCTGTTAGATGAAAATCTTCTGGAATAAACTTCTCTGGTGACGAATATTATCTTATTGTTAATGCATATCGAATGCATATCGCTGGGGTTACGTCAGACGAAAAAATACTCTGGAATATACTTCTTTGGAGACAGCTATCTGTCCCTGGTATCTGAATCTCTCTTCCCTTATCATCTGGTGCATTTTGCTTTTTCCCGTCACTCAGCTTTGGTTAAAAAATGCTGTAGTTTTGATTTTTAGCATGAATCACTTTGCAACATATATTACAATAAGATTTGAGCAGACAGTGCTGGGTACGTGGGGAGTCCCCCCTCCACCAACATGCACGCCGACTGTTAGTTTTGCTAGCATTTATTGAACATATTCATAAGCCTTTCTCAGCAGTTTTTGATGGTCTTCTCCCAGTTTCCATTCCCTGTTGTGACGTCCAATTTCTATTTTCCGTTGTGATGCCCAGTTTCTATTCTCCACAGATCATAAATCAGTGGTTTCTGAGGGTCTGTCGGGGAGCTTGGGATAACCTCATTTCCTCGTTTTGTTTAGGCGATTACAAATCTCTCTAATACATTTTAAAACTATAGTTCAAAACTTCTTATTACAAAGCAGTTTAAAGCTTATATTAATTACTTGCAAGCAATTACAATAAAGCACATAAGCTGTTTGTTAAAAGTCTACTGTTATATAGCTACCTCATTAAGCCTACTTCCATGCCTTACCTGGCTCTTAAAATTCATCTTTGTAATAATCCCATGGTCTTTGTCCACAGGACTCCTCCAAACACATGCAGATGCCTATATTTTTTGAACTACATGAATCACAACTTAATCTCTTACACAACCCCTTATTTTTAGTCCATATTATCAAATCTAATAAAGTGTCTTCTTCATAATCAATATCCCATTCCCTTAGAAAATTAGTCCATACCTTCATCGCTGGGTGTTCCTCCACACAGTTGAATCCACCCATGCCTTCTGCTGGGTTTTTCTCCTATTTAAAGGGGGTATATACAAAGGAGAATCCAGATTCTTGAAGCTTTCCACCACAAAACAGCTCTATTTGGTGTCTATTTTGGACGGCTCTGCTCACACACCTTTTAATTATTTCCACCTTTTCTGCTGGATTGTGGCTCTTCACCCACACTTTTTAATTATTTCCAGCTTTTTGCTGGTTTGCAGCTCTTCATGCGCACTTTTTCTGTCTCCTCCCCTTCTAATCATGGGACGGCTGTTGTCATCACATCAGGAATCGCCAGATATTACGTTAGGGGTCGTTGGTTGGAGACAGAGACGACACGAACTCACTGAGGTTCATCAGCAAACAGCAATGAGTTTAATATGGTTGCTCTTTTCATAGGGAGTTTGAATCTCCCGGGTTTAGATAGCTGCTTGGTTGGGATCTCTCTCTGCCCATATCTCTGGCCAGTGGTGTGTCTGCATCTAGGCTTGAACAGGGTTGGCTAAGGGTCTCTCTTTGAGTCGTATGATTGTACTCCCTGGGACTCGTTTATTGAACTGCGAGTGCTACATTGGGTTTCTTATTATAGCCAGATTTATCTGTCTGGCTACAGACTAGCTGTACTGTGACAGTTCAGTACCTGGAAATATTTCATAGAATCATAAGATGGTTTGGGTTGGAAAGGAACTTAAAGATGATCTTGTTCCGACCCCCCTGCCATGGCCAGTGTTGCGGTTTAGGAATGGTATTCTCCAATTTAGTACTCCCACTAAACCCATACAGGCCTTCCTCTACCCCCTCCAATGAGAGGGACAAAAGGCAAGATCACAGACTGAGATAATAACAATTTACTGGAAAGAGCTATGAGATAAGAAAATTAACAGTAACAGCAACAATATTAATAACAACTGTACTAAAGAGTGGTTCACATGCAAAAAAATGTTCACTGCAGAGCTCATGCAGAGTTCACAACCTGATTGCAGCCATGCTGCCCTCAACCATAAGAGAGCCCTTCTTTCCAGAAGAGAGTTGCTTCCCCCTCTGCCCCTGGCATGAGGTGGTATAGAATGACCTCCATATCCCAGACATGTTCCCTCCTGGCTCCTGGAAATGATTAATCCTGTTCTGGTTGGAATCAGGACAGGCAGGGACACCTACTAGACCAGGTTGCTCCAAGCGCCATCCAACTTGACCCTGAACGCTTCCAGGGATGAAGCAGCCACAGCTTCTCTAGGCAGCCTCTGCCAGGGCCTCACCACCCTCACAGGGAAGAATTTCTTAATCTAAACGTACTCTCTTTTGGTTTAAAACTATTCCCCCTTGTCCTGTCACTACATGCCCTTGTAGCAAGTTTCTCTCCATTTAACAAGGTGTCCTGGTTTCATCTGGGACAGCTCATTTCTTTGCAGTAGCTGGCACAGCACTGTGTTTTGGATTCAGTACAGAATAATGCTGATAACATACTGATATTTTGGTTGTTGCTGAGCAGTGCTTACCCTGAGTCAAGGGATTTTCAGTGTCTCCGGCTCTGCCAAGGAGGAGCTGCACAAGAAGCTGGGAGGGAGCATGGCTGGGACAGCTGACCTGAACTGGCCAAAGGGATATTCCGCACCATAGAATGTCATGCCCAGTATATAAACTGGGGGAGTTGGCTGGGAGGGACTGATGGCTGCTGGGGGATGGGCTGGGCATCAGTCAGCAGGTGAGCAATTGTATTGTGCACCACTTGTTTCTCTTGAGTTTTATTCCTCTCTCCTTTTCATTACAATTGCTATCATTAGTAGCATAATATTTTTTTGTTATTATTTTATTATTTAACTGTTCTTATCTCAACCCACAAGATTTACTTTTTCTTTCCAATTCTCCTCCCCACCAAGGGGAGGGGGGGGGGGATGAGCAAGTGGCTGTGTGGTACTTAGTTGCTGGCTGGGACACAAGGTCAAATGAGAAGTGTTGGGCTGGGATGTGTCTTAAAGGCTTTGATACATCTATTCACTGTCTTGTGCTGCTTTTTCAAGTGTGATCTTCTTTTGCTTTTATATTTTGTTTTTAAAAGTAATTAATAATTTGGGCAGATATATTGTCTTGAGGTTTTTCAGGTTACCAGTTGGCCAGGCTAAAGAAAAAAAAATCATTGTCCTTCACTGTATTTGGATGACTTAGGATTTTCTACTTTCTGCCTTCTCTCTTAAAATTATTTTCTTTTACAGTGAGGGTGCTTTTGTATGATATCCCGGTAGATTTTGCTGGTTTAGATTATAAGAAGAAATGTAGGTCATTAATAGATGGTTGTCCTAGGTGATCCAAAAAGCATCATGTATTCCATATCTTCTCTACGCCAACTTGCCCAAGACTATTACTGTCCTGTCTCTTTAAGATCCAGAACCTGGGAAATTGAACTTGTGTCTTAACCTGGGTTAATGGAGGGGAGGCACGCTGGGTCCCTTTAAAAGACAGGGAACAGACACCCAGAGCCCTCTTTTGTTTCTCTCCAAGTTCTGGAGTGGGTTGCCTGACGCAGGTCTCCAAGAAACTGCATTTCACAATCCAAAACTGTTTTAGAGCAAATTTTGCAATATCTTTCTGCAGCTGCAGTGCCAAGTCAGGACTGGCCAGGGCCAGGACCACCATTCTTCAGTGCTTAGCAGGACCAATTTCTTCTCCCCCCTGCAATGCAGCAGTGACCTGAGACAGCAGCAACGAGACCAAGGTGGCAGGAGGAGGCAGCAGGCAGCAGAACTGACCTCAGATACACATGCACCACTGCAGTCATCGAAGGGAAGCAGGGAAACTGACACTGCAAGGCCAGAGCTGCCCCAGACAATGCCAGCACCCCCTATCTGCCACCAGAACTGCTTTGTAAGCTCCTACCTTCCCATTTTTTTTTGTTCTGGGGATAGGTTGAATCAAGAGGGGCTTCTCTACCATCTTGTCTTTGTCTTCTGGTCACCACGGTTAGCTATGGTGGCCGCCTTCTTGGGGAGGGGCTTCTCTGCCTTCTTGTTTTATTTGTTCCTGGGGAGTCCATGGGATTCAGCACCTTTGTATCTAGTGCTTATTACTGTTATCTTGGTTGTTACTGTTTTGTTGGTTTTTTTTTTAGTAAACTGTCATTTTTTCACTTCTGTCTTCTTGCATCCATCTCTCCTTATTGGTGAAAGGGGAGTGGTTAAAACCAAGGGGAGGTAGCTCATTTTGGAGTCTCCACTCTGTATAATTGTCTTAAATGAAGACAATGGTCTATATTCTGCTTACTCTAGGAATACTGAAATAGCTTCTCTTAAAAGGCAGGGGAAACCTAGACAGTTGGCTAAGCACCAGGAAATCACAGGGTTGACAATTAGTGGAAAGTCTGAAATGAGATTTATGGTAGGCTGTGCTCTAAAAAGGAGCATGTTCAGCACCAGTAGACATTTGTCAGGAACAAATTCTGGAAGAGTCATGTAATGATGCCTTAAAATACAATTTTGCCTTTCTCTTGATGTCCCCATTCCTGCAAGGTCATGGCATGCCTATGTGGTACATTTGTCTCTTACCAAACATGCATATACACTGGACTAAATGCCTTCTCTTTGCTTTTACTGAATGTATTCATGAGGGGCTTGTATAGATCTGGTTGAAGGAAATTCTTATCTAGTCAGTCCTTTCCAAACAGCCAGTTAACTGCAAAGGCCCTGAGTATTTTTGCAAAAGATTATCTTTAGCTAAGTGACTTCTAATGCTGAATAGGCTAGCATTCATAAGACTTAGTTATCCAGGGAGCATCCTTTTTTCTTTCCCATCATTAATAGCAGTTTTGTATTTCCCCTTGTGAAAGGACAGAATTGTCTACCTGCTACTCTAGAGTGCTCAGTCTATAGCCATAAGCTACAGGTGATTTTTTGGTAAGGTGATGAGAAGGCATTGCCCATATAAAGACACAATTATTTAGTATAAGATAGTATTTGTTTGTAGCTTGTACATGGGATCTTTGATGTTGCTCACAGTTTTCCAGATCTTTCAAATGGACCATGTGAGCCGCTGTGGTTTTCCTCAAGATCAAAGAGCAGAATGGGAACAGAATTCAGCCTCTCTAAAATCTGAATCACTATGACAGTGTACAGTAGACAATAGCTTCCAAAAACCTTGCTCTGCCAGAGTGCTGGACACGATTAAAATTGTGGAACAGAGGTGAGGATCATATAATAAATTTTTTGTTACCTAAGTAAGTGCTAAGTAAGGTTGGATTGATGGGTAAAGGCTGAAGACTTTGTTCAGTTGCCACTCAATTTCTCTCCTAGTAATGTTGTCCCAAAATTGGGTTCTTTCACCTGGTGTGCAAGCAGCTGATTCACACATAGAGTCAAGGTATTTGATTTACTCACAGTTCAGAGGAGAAAGGAGTGGTGGGTGGTGAATCCACAAAGCTAGCAGACCAAAGACCAAAAATACAACATATTTATACAGCTAGATTATTTACAGTTCTGCATAATGAACCTACATCACTACTTGGCTAAGCTGCTCTCACCTCAGTTTAAAAGGCACAGTGCATTGTAAATTCACTGCAGGTTCTGTTTGTAGGAGTCAACCCAGATGTGGGTAGCCTCAGCTTCAGAGGTGTGATTTTCACACTAAAATGAGCCAAGTTCAGCCAGAGGACACAATTTTGAAACACTTCTAGACCCCAACCATCCAAACCTGGTTTGGGCTGACATGTAACCAATTTCTTCTCTTTATCTCATTGTTTTAGTTACCTTTTATCATATTCTGCATTCCTTAGGTCAAGTTGTTTTCCCTTTTCCCAGAAACTGCTCTCCCTCCCCCTCATATATGTCTCTTGTCTAAATCACTAAGAATTGCAGGATTTGGCAAATAGTTGTTGTGCACACACAGTATTTGACAGAATCTTGATTCTATTTATAGCCAGAGANGAGGAGGTTTCAAGCACCTGGTTGGAACAACTGCCGAGAATATGTAAATGAAAGCCATCTGCAGCCAAAGTACCACCATTTCAAGAGAAAATGCTGTTTCTGCTGTCCCTAGACATCAAACGAGCCATCCAAAGACTACCATAGTGACGGTGCAAGTAAAGTGACTCTATAAATGCAGAATTAATTCTATCCATGAGTTGCAGAGTCCTCCTCCGGCGGCTACCCCTGGACTTTTCGAGCCTTTCATTGACTTCCTAGGGTTGCTCGTGAGGCTAGAAGCCCCGACCCTGACTGCACTGCACACTGCAGACAGAATCGTCACAGCCTCCTCCTTCGAGTGGCACAGGCTTAAACCCAGACGGGTCCCCTCCCCGCCTTGCTTTTCTAATAAAGAGCTGCATCTCTGAATAAAGGCTTCGGCCCTGTTCATTACATAAAATATGAAAATATTTGAATATTCTGTGTCATGCTTTAACCCTAGCCAGCAACTAAGCACAACACAGCCACTCACACACTCATTCCCTCAACCAAGGAGAGAATTGGAAAGGTAAAAGGTAGAAAACTTGTGGGTTGCGATAAAGACAGTTTAATAGGGAAAGCAAAAGCCATGCACACAAGCAAAACAAAACAAGGTATTGTCACCCCTTCCCATGGGCACCCAGGTGTTCAGCCACCTCCAGGAGAGCATGGCTCCATCCCATGGAACGGGGACTTGGGAAGACAAATGCCATCAATCCAAACGTGCCCCTCGCTTCTTCCTCCACTTTATATACTTAGCATGACCCTTTGGTCAGTTGGGATCACCTGTCCTGGCTGTGTCCCCTCCCAGATCCTCGTGGACCCCTAGCTCCCTCGCTGGGGGTGTTGTGAGAAGCGGAAAAGGCCTTGGCTCAGCGTAAGCTCTACTCAGCAATAACAAAAACATCTCTGTATTATCAATACTGTTTCCACCAGCACAAATCCAAAGCAGAGCCCTATACTAGCTACTATGGGGAAAATTAACTCTATTGCAGCACATCCAGAAACCTGGTATAGCCAAGTAAAAGAGGTAATAGATCATTTGTGGATATGATTTTTATTAAAAATCAACTAGTATTGCACTTAACATGCTTTGGAGATTCTCAATACAGGCCTAACAGCTCATTTCTTTAAAAGTTTTACTTTGACACAACTTTGCCTAAATTTAAGCAGAAACCAGACAAACTGAACAATTGCTAATTCTCCTAAACTTCTTCAGCAAATTAAATGTGATAAAGTATATACTGGAGCCTTTTTTTTTTCTTTTTTCTTTTTTTGGTAAAGAAACAGCAGTGTTGTTGACCATTGTTCCAAATTTGTCTCAATTCAGAAAAGCATGTTATGATATGTTGTTTTAACCTTGCCTGTGCAGTTGCAATTTCCAGTGCACAGCTGGTTGGGCTACCATGTACTAGCCTGCTGACACCTTCCACTACTTGTACAATTCTGACAGTCTAAAACTGCTTGGGCTCCCATTGCACTTCCAAAATGAAAGATATAAGTATACTCTAAAACTCATGTAGTTTAAAATTCTTGCTTTAGCACTAGATATCACAGCATATGGAGTACTATCGATAACAATATTTATATGCTAAGCACTACACAGGCTTGTACTTCTGCCATACTACTTTCAACAGCACGAAGTTGATTGATACTCTTGATCATTGGAAGTTAAAAATCAGGTAGCCTGACACTTCCACTTGTTCTGAGCATCACCAAGAGGCTCCTACCTTCATCTTTAATAAGATTTTTATATTTTCATTTTCAATATCATCAGCTCCAATACCAATGGTGGAAGAATACAGTAGCTGTCCAGGCAGTTGAAATGCCTAAGTTAAGAGGAAGAGCCTATTTTTTTGTTAATGCAGATAAACCAATACAAGGCTTAGAGAGGTACAGCTAGCGCTTTCAAATTTAAGGGGAGGGATACCTTATCTATTTTTGGGACTGATGAGATGATCAGTTGACTTAAAAAGAGAATTAATATAAATGAGCAAAGAATGACTGAAAAGACACCCATAGGAATCCTGACTCAGTGAGGCTCAGGTAAGTACAAAGCAAGAACCAATACCCTTTCACAATTCTTGTGATAAGGGGATAAAAAAATACCATCTTTCATGAGACAGAAATAAGATGAATTGTATTTCGTAAACAGGGAATTAATTCCTCTACTATAAACAGTTTCCATCTGAAAACACTTATGTCCTGGGTAACTCAAAATGTTATTGTATTCCATATCTATCTGTGCCCAAAATTGTTATTGTATTTTTAATACCCTGCAGCTGAAAATGGAACTATGGGGCAGGGGGGTTGCTGGTCCCTTTCAAAAGTCAGAATCGCTCAAGCAGGGCTCGCTTGCTTCTTGGCTCTACTGGAAAGAGTAGCAACCCAAGAAGCTGTGTTTTGCGATCAAAAACTGTTTCAGAGTGAATTTTGTAACACCAGTCTGCAGCTGCAGCATCATGCTGAGAGGAGCAGAGTGGCCCCGTTCTGTGCAGTCTCCCCAGCCCGTCAGCAGTACCTGGCCCAAGTGAGAAGGCAGAGTTGCCTGTGTGTGTAATAGATAGGGA
>WAAE01006637.1:0-45279 GCA_013400495.1 Nicator chloris | reverse complement strand
TTCCTATTCCCATATCTTTGCATTAGAGGCCTTTAATTTCAAAATTATAATAATTTGGAGGGAGGAGGTTTACATTCTCCATTCCAAGGGAGGCTCTGGCTTTCCCTGGCAGAGACCTGTCTTTCCACACTAAGACACTGAACAAAACTTCTTGTCCTTTCAGCTCCACAGCTGTGCTCCAGAAGGGCATAAAATTCCTCCACACCCTGCCAGGTTTGCCAGGCCTCTGTGGATGCCTGGTACCCACTACAGGTGAGCATCCCTAATGCCAACAAGCACTTCCAAAAGGTCAATAAATGCATCTCTCCCCTGAAGTCTGGCAGGATAAATCTTACCCACATGGGTAATTACCCTCATTCACTCCCACTCCTGGCTGTGTTTTCAATCAGTCCCCAGATAGCTGGAATAAAATTCCTTTTTTGTCAAAAGAGAAAAAAAAATTGCTCCTTGTTTAAGACATGACTTTATTCCATTCTCAAAGGGTTCCCTAAATGGAAAGAAGCTGAAAAATTAACAACAACAAACCTGATTAATATGTTGGAAGGGCTGGTAGTTTTATTTTCTCTTAGAAAAAATTTCTCATCCAAATAATGTAATGAATTTTGAAAAACATCTTTGGTGAAAAATTAGTCAGTGGTACAATTCTAACCAGCTTTATTTTTCTTCCTAGAAACAATTTTTTTTTCCATAAAATGGAGGAAGAGGGGAATTATTTATTTCTTTGTCTTTCTAGGTCATAATTTCATATTTTTATAACACTCCTATCACACTGAGTCATTTGCTTGTTGTGGGAATGAGATATTAAGTGCATTACAAGAAAATACTTGTAAGCAACATCCTGCAATACTGATATTATTTACTTTAGTGAACACCTTAGGAAAACCTCACAGGAAGATTAAATCAAACCTGCCTGGCAATTTCAACAAGGCTCCCCGATAAGCACAAAAAACCCCATAGACAACAGTGAAATTCACTCCTACTTAAGGACCCTTTAAATTTTACCAAACAACACTTGGATTGTCATTCTTTAACCTTCAGTTATTTCAAGAAAGATCATGATGTTATTTTTTTTTTTTATTTTTAAATTGTGATAATGTTGATGATGATGATGATCCTCAGTCCCATGGGGATGTACATCCCAAATAACCCAGGGCGCTGAAAAACCTTTGGAATCTTGCATTGGGAACAAAGCTCTGGGAATTTAATGTGTGTTAAAGGTATTAAACTTTTAGAAGAAATTGTTTATTAGTCTAATAAAGGTCCTGATCAGAAGGGATTAAGAAAAAAATCACTAAAATCCAAAATTATGGAAAAGTTAAAAATTCAAAATTAGGGCAGGTTGGAAAATTATATTTAAAGAGGGTGTGCCCAAAGTCACTGTGTATTAGACAAACCCTATGAAAATCTTATTTTCTTCCAGAATAGGACTTGAATTTGAAAAAAGAAGCAAAAGGAAGTCCTCCAAGGGAAAGCAACCACAACCTGCCAGTAGGTAGAGACAGGAATCAAGATGATGACAATAAAAACTTCCTGTGCATATGAAAAAGTTGGCAATATAAATATTATTTATAGAGCACAGGGGTGTCTGGAGTGCTGACCATAACCAAGCACTGTGCTCTCAAGTTATTGGCATTTTAATGAACAAAGAAAGTATGAAACCACAAAAGCCATTTCCTTCCAACAAACTTCCAGCTCGTTTGGTTTGGTATCTATTCTGCAACTGTTTGTTCCCAATAAAAATGTTGTGCCCAGCACGGACAGAAGAAAAGCACTCACTTCTGGATGAGGTTTACAACCTTCTCTGGTTGAAAAGTCACCTTTATTTAAGCATAGAATCCTAAACACCAGAAAATATTTTCAGGTAAATTTTCTTTTCAGAGGGAAATAGTGTTGACAGCCATAACCTGAACTTTTCATGACCAAAAGATGTCTAAAAAATTAAAAACATTCTGTAAAGGTATGACCATTTTTTTTTTTTTAGACCAAGGGAAAACAGAGGAAGAGAGGGAGAGGAGAAATAATATGAGCAGGACCTCTTGTTATATGGTCATAACTATAAATCCAAACCCTAGGACAGTAAGGTCTTAAGATGTATCAGCTTATTCTGCAAAGGGAGCTAAAAGTCTGGCTTTTGAAGAAAAATTGTGAACTTGATCTCCAAAATTCACATGTGGAGGCCATCACCCAGAAGTGATGAAGATTCACAAAGATTTACAGTGACTTTCCCCTGTGATCTTTCGCTTGGGCTCTCCCTTGTGTTTGGAAAGAAGTTCTTGCAAGGATCCAGAGTATCTCATTATCTTGCTATAAATGTTCTTTTCACAGTTACCTGCAGATATTTTGTTAGTCTGGTCAGCTGGGGATCGTGACCCATGCTGCTGATATTTAATATTGACTAATACCTTATTTAGAAATGAAGTAATCTTCAAATAAGGTTTTCTCTGTGTTCTGCTGTTTCTGTCATATGGCCCTAAAACAGCAGTGTCCTGGGAACTGAGGGGACCAGGCAGAGGCAGCCAAAATCTGCATTTCTTGTTTTCACAGGAGTTTTAGGGAAGGCTCAGCTCTCACCAGTGCAAAAAGCTGTAAACCATTCCTGCAGGCAAGAGGCAGATAACCTTGTTTGTTGTGATGTTAGGGTTTGCTGGATAATGGGACACAACAGGCACGTAGCTCTAACAAGGTTAACGGGTTTGACCAAATGGCAAAACCAGTCTTGTCAGACACGGGGCTGTTTTCCCAATCAATAATTTATAGCAGCTTATAGGAGATTTAATAACACCAGCCAGTGACAGGAGGGAGAAGGGGTAGATGTTTAGCTGAGACTTTGAGATGTGTGTGACTGGAACGGGCATTACCCAAACTCGGTGGTTTAATTAGTCAAAAATACTTCATGAATCCCTGCAGCCTCTGAGGATAAATAGGCAATGTTGTGAGCAGTACCAAAATTCCTTCCCTAAAGGTCAGGGAAGATGCAGAATATGAACTTCTGCTCCAGATTCAGTGAAGACCCTGGTTCTGATCAGAGCAACAATCCCTAAAGTTTTGCCGGATTTTGTGGCAACCACTAAACCTGCCAAATACACAGCAGGTCAAGTTCATATTCTGTATTGTCCTTTTAGAATGTGTGATCTCTGAACCATGTAGGGAATAAGAGCCTGCTGAAGTGAAGAGATTCAGTTCTCTCTATACCTACACCATGAAGTCTTTTATTTGCTTTTAGTTTCTTCTGAGCATTGTTACATCCCAGTTTAATATATATATTAAAAAAAACAACCTAAACCCAGAAAAAAAAATCAAAAATAAAACAACTATTCATGAAAACTTCTTGTAAATGAAGAAAAAATATTTTCTATGAATAAGCCAAATGATCTGACCCATTTCTGTTACACACCATGTAAAGAAAGAGAGAAGGATGAGAAAGAGCAAAAGGTGAGAAGAAAAATTCAATCACCTTTATTTCAGGCAACAGCATTTGGCAAAGTTAGAGATAAATTAAAGAGGAAATGCAACACTCTGTGTTTTAATCTTGACTGCAGGAGAATGACACAGAAAAGGGGGCTCAGGGGGGACCTTCTGGCTCCCCACAACCCCCTGACAGGAGGAGGCAGCCAGGGGTGGGTCAGGCTCTGCTCCCAGGGAACAAGTGATAAAACAAAAGCAAATGGCCCCAGGTTGCACTAGGGGAGGTTTAGTCTGGATATCAGGAAAAGTTCCTCCCTGGAAAGAAGCATTGGAAGAGGCTGCTCGGGGCTGGGGTGGAGTGACAATCCCTGGAGGGATTTGAGGAAGGTGTGGATGTGGCACTTGGGGACAGGGCTCAGTGATGGGCTTGGTGCTGTTAAGTTCATGTCCAGCCTCAACCATCTGAGGGGTCTTTTCAAAACAAAATAATTCTGTAATTCTCTGACATTCAACCCACACTGAGCCTGAGCTCGCTGGTTTGTCCTGGCTGAAGCATCTCCTTCAGAAAGATATTCAATTTTTATTTGAAGGCATCAGAAAGGAAGAGTATGTGATTCATCTTGGAGTTGTTTACTGAGTACTAAAAACATGCTTTATTTCTAATGTGAACTAATCTGGCTTCAACTTCCAGCCACTCCTCCTCTGTCTTTTACAATCAGGTTAAAGAGCTTCTCAGGAGGCCTTATTTCCTTCCAAGATGTTACAGTCATATATTATCTGACCGTTATCAGTCTGATCTAAGTCATGTGGTGATAACCAAAACTGACTTTTTTTTGTTTGTTTGTCTTTCACACCATGATTTATATAACTGAATATCAATCTTTTTCAATAAAAACATCTCTACTGGAGTTATTCCCTCTTGACTCTTGGCAGCCACTGAAGAGCCAGTGAAAAGAGTCAGGGGAAACCAGGGCACAATTTATCTCACCCTAAAATAAATATCTGAATTATGCCACGTGACTCACACCTGAAAAGGGCCTTTTCCTCCCCACTGACTATAAAATGAGCTGGGTCTGACCTACTCAGCAGCAAATGCCAGATTTCCAGATAAATAGTGTCAAACATGTTCTGTTTCTTCAGTAATTTTAATTTTTTTTTCAGCAGCAGTGCACAAGGACATGCAGTTTTCCTGGATGAATTCCACAGGAACATTATAGTGAGCAAAAATAACACATTATTCTCCTCTTCACACAGCCAATAACCACTCCCACTCTTTTTTTTTTTTTTGCACAGACAGACAAAGAGAATCACATTGAATCTTCTCTCCCTCTGCAACCTTTATTAAATAACTGCTTGTCAAAACCCACACATAGACACACACACTCTTCTTCCACTCCTAATTCTCAGGTGTGGAACTCTGCAAATTACAAGGAACCATTGCACTGGTCCTCCTGGATTCAAGTGCCTCATTTGCTGTTATTTGATTATTTGCTGGGAAAGAAACCACATTTAGAAGTAACTCTTTCTCCCTCTTTCCATGAAAGCACAGATTTAATAATGGCCAGCATCGTTGTCAATGCTGGTCATTAGAGTTATCTTGTTCTATCTGTCTCTGGGCCTGCATTTCATCTTCCATCAGGTCTTATCAGGATGCTGCAGCTGTCAATTAACCTCATTATCTGCAAGGGGGAAATAGACCCAGACCTGCTGGCTCAGGAGATATCTGCAGGGGCGATTAAAAGAAGATTTGGCCATGTGAAAACAACTCTGTTCACAAGTCAAGAGTCTGCGTTTTGTATTGCAGTCCTCCCTCCCTAATCAATCCATTTGTGTGGGACTGAGGATACCTCTGCACTGTTTGCAATCGTGTCCACATTTATCACCACTGAGAGGAGCCTTCCAACCCTCCCTCTTCAAGCTCTTTTATTTGTTGGCTTATGAACCTAAATGCTTCCCACATCCTTCATCTCCTCTGATAGATTTTCAAGGCTGTCTGCTGCCTCTTAGGATAGACAGTTGCAGTATTTTAATATTTATTATATTTAGAAAGACCTCCCCTTTGTGCTTTGATGGGAATGACGTCTTTGGTTCCTTCCAGACCTCACCCTTACATCACTGGACCTCTGCACACAGCATGCAAATGCTGCTACTGCTCATGAGTGATGTGAAAAAGGGAAAAAAACCCACAAACCAAGCCAGTCTGGGGCTTGGGGACCCCAGGCAGCACTTTTGTGCCATCACTGCTCTGCCCATCCTCAGGCTGATCTGCACAGGCTCATGATGTGCAGCTCAGGGACGTGGCAAAGCAGAGAGAACAAGCCCAGCTTGGAACCTGCCAGGAACCAGAGAAGCAAAGCCCTCTGTAACAAATCCCAGGTGCTCGGGGGCAGCCCAGCCTCTGTTTGCTGTGTGCCAGTGCTGTTGGCTGCTCCAGGGTGGTCACAGGGATAATTCCCTGATTTTAGGGATGACGTTTTTCACAGTGAGGGTGGGCAGGCCCTGGCACAGGGTGCCCAGAGCAGCTGTGGCTGCCCCTGGATCCCTGGAAGTGTCCAGGGCCAGGTTGGAGGACTCTGGTCTGGCAGAGATGGTCCCTGCCCATGGGAGAGGTTTGGATGAGATGACCCTTAAAGGTCCTTTCCAGACCAAACTCTTCCATGAATCCATTATTCTTTCTCCATCCATCAGCTGGCTGAGATAAAAGAGGTTCTTGTGATACTGGACACATTTACCAGGCCCTTGGAGGACAAGTGGATATTTTTCCTATTCTCCTGATGCAGATGCAGGTGCAGGTGCACACGTCCTTTGCTTGTAGTCTCACCACTACCCAGGTTTAGTTTCAGGATGGGGTTTAGTTGTGGGTGAGGAATTATTGCCCAGCAAGGTACAGCTGGATGTCACAAATTATACAAATTATTCTGTAAAATATGCTGGGAAGAGGTGAAGATTCTCAGGCCTGACTGCAAGACTGGGGCTAAGAAACACTCCTTGAAAAGGAAATTTGCCAGACTGAGAGGTTTAGAATCATAGAAACATTGAGGTTGGAAGAGACCTCTGAGATCATAAATTCCAATGGTTAATCCAACATCATATCCATCACTAGACCCTGTCCCCAAGTGCCACATCCCCAGGTCTTTTGAACACTTCCAGAGATGATGATTCCACCACAGCCCCGGGCAGCCCATTCCAATGCCTGACCCTCCTTTCAGAGAAGAAATTTTTCTGAATATCCAATTTAAACCTCCTGTGATGCAACTTGAGGCCATTTCTTCTGATCCTGTCACTTGTTATGATGCCTTCAGTTTGAGCTTTGCTGTGTTGCAGGCTCTGTGCTGCCCAGGGTGCAGCTCTGAGCTCACACTCAGGCTCACTCAGCTCTCTGCACACAGCAGGGACACAAAACAAATCCTTTCCTGCTGCACACCAAGGACAGCTGGGACAAGTTCTCAGCCCAAAAGCACCAACAAGGCTGGGCTGAAGGGAGAAAACAAGAAGGATGGGACTGCATAACCTGCAGCTGGAATTGGACAATTCAACCCCAATGTGCAAATGGAGCAAAACTCATAAAAGTGTGAGACCTCGTGACCATTTGTCCATTTTGTGACCATTTTGTGTCCATTTTGTGTCCATTTTGGGTCCATTTTGTGACCATTTTGTGTCCATTTTGTGACCATTTTGTGACCATTTTGTGACCATTTTGTGTCCATTTTGTGTCCATTTTGTGACCATTTTGGGTCCATTTTGGGTCCATTTTGGGTCCACCTTGGGTGTAGCCCTGGCCAGGCTCTTGTGCTGCCCAAGGTGCATCCTAAAGGCCTTTTAATAAATATCTGCTTTATTCTCTGGCTCTGCCCAGTCTCTGTTCCAGCTCACCCTTCCCAAGGCATCATCAGTTATCTGAGAGAAGAGACCAACCCCACCTCACTACAACCTCCTCTCAGGTACTTCATTGCATGCTAGGAAATTAAACCTATTTGATTGACATTTCTTTGAGATCAGTATGTTCAGAATGTTCAGAAAGTGTTAACCAGACCTGAGAAAACAGAGGCTGTAGGAAAATATGTTTGGAAGGAGCTGGTTTTCCAATGAAGAGGTGATGAAGAGGTAAAGTTGGGTCCCCAAGTTATGCTACTGAGCAAATGTTACTTGAGGAGACTTTTTTTTTCCAGACAAAATTTGCCATTCTCAAAAGCTGTCTCAAATGTTATGTATCCCCTCAATGACTTGAGTTCTGGAGTTTTCTCTCCCCTCACCACCTTTAATTAGCTAATGTTCAGATTATGCTGCTCCTTCCTCCCAGTCTGGATGTGATTAATTTGAAAATGCAGCTTAATTGTCCTTTGGACACACCAGCCACAGCCATTACACTGAACAGAGTGTGTTTGAGCCCAGAGGATTTGTTAGCACTGAGCCAGAATGAAGGGAATGATGTTCCTGATGCCTTCAGGGTCACCTCTGGTCCAGGAGATTATTGAAGCCTAGGCCTGTATATCTGGAGGATCAAAATGTCTTGGTAAATATTTTCTGAAGGAAACAAAACAAAGCAAAACAAAAACCAAAACCAAAACAAAACAAAAACCCAACCAACAAACAAACAAACAAAACCAAAACCAAACCAAACCAAAAAACCCCCAAGAAACGAAACAAAACAACACAAAGAAAACCCCAACAAAACAAAACAAAACAAAACACAACAAAACAAAACAAAACAAACCAAAACACAACAAAACAAAACAAAACAAACCAAAACACAACAAAACAAAACAAAACAAACCAAAACACAACAAAACAAAACAAAACAAACCAAAACACAACAAAACAAAACAAAACAAACCAAAACACAACAAAACAAAACAAAACAAAACCCCAAAAAATCCAACCAGGCAGTCTTTCTCTCTCCTTTCCTGGCATTCCTCTTAATTTTTCCCTTGGAAAAAAAGGGTACTCAGCTGTTTTGAAGGGGTGTTTTCCATGCACATGGACCTAAGAGACCCCTGAAGGACTGGCACAGGGGCTGACACCATCATTTTCTGGCCTAGTCTTAATTCCTTCCAATTCTTCCACTTAATAAATTACTTTTCACTTATTAAATTACTGCTTCTTCCACTCTCCATGCTGCCACGTGCAGCCATGAATATACAGTTCCAAATTTCCACACAAAATGTGACTTTGGACAGAGTTAAATCCACCTCTGGTTTCTTGGCAGCCAAACCTCCCTGCCCTGAAGGTGGGGTTGGTATCATTGCACTCTTCCTTTCCTGCCTGTGCAGTTTTCCAGTGGCCTGGAAAGTAATAATTTTGAATTACTCCAAAATTACTTCTCACCCATTTTCCCTGATTGTGGCAATTACACAGCTGAGATGGTTTTTAGGCTTAAATTTGCTACATAGCACTGGAGAGGGAAAAAAGTACCCAGGGGTTCACAGATGATCAGATATTGAAAATCACTGCTGGAGAAACACACTGAAGGAAACAAGAAAATTGGCAAACTACTTTCTTGGGTTTTCTAGGCTCGTTCCTGATGGAAATGAAACATGGGCAGCATTACTTCTGGTTTCCAAGGCCAAGCTACTTAGGAAATTCCAGGTCTCTAAATGCCTTTTCCAAAAGGAAACGGCCTCTGGCTGTTCCATGGGAGGCTCAGGTGGGATGTCAGGGAGAATTTCTTCCTTGAAAAGGTGGTCAGGCACTGGAGGGGCTGCCCAGGGAAGTGGTGGAGTCCCCATCCCTGGAAGTGCTCAAGAAACAACTGGACATGGCACTCTGTGCTGTGGTTTGGTTGACAAGGGGGTGTTTGGTCAGACTGGACTTCATCTTGGAGGTCTTTTCCAACCTTAAAAATCCTATGAATCTTTAAAATCCTTTTCTATTCATCAGCAATCTCAAATCTACAAAATACTCCCCGCTCCTGCTGTTTTCATTTCCTACCACAGCAATATTTACACTCATCTGTGCAGGAAAACTGCTTGTCTATTTGGAATGAACCCAGGTAGAAAGGGAAGAGGGCGTGGGGCTGTCAGAGCATCACCCTGACCCTCCATCCCTTCTCTAGCACTGAGTTATCCCTGTGCTGAAGTGCTGCTTGCAGGTTCTGTGCTTCTCCTCCCAGAGAGAGCTCTGCAGAGGTGCAGAACACAAGCCCTGCTCTGGCTGCCTGAGGGCACTGCAGGGCTCTGTGATGATCCATCCCCCAAGCACTGAGGATAATTATTATTACTGTTATGTCACCAACACTTTGTTTGTGATTCAGGAATCCCCAGGCTGTTTTGCTTCCCCCACAGAGCCAATTCCGACTCACAATGCAAATTTCTGCCTGGGATTTCTGAGGAGATGCTCTGAAGTGCTTCAAATGAGAGTGATCACTGGCAATTTTACTGGGAGACAATTCCATGCAATCTAAATGATTGTGTTAAGCCAGACTGCTTGCCTGTTGTGATTTGGAAAGCTCTTTGAAAAAAAGAAAAGACCTGAAAGAGATGCCCACAAAAATTGCAGCTCTAAAGCTTATAGTCTTTATTATCAGTGCTGACATTTCTCATTGGTTTTTTTCCTAGATTTCCAATCCATGTTCATTCAGAGCATTTCATTATGGCCCTAAAGTGTAAACCAGCAGATTTGATAGAATGGATTTTTTTTATTGCCCCTAAAAAAAAAAAGAACTAGGAATGAATAAAAGGAACATTCAGAGGCTCTGTAGCTGGGTTGTGTTTGTGTCGCTCCTTGCAGAAAACTGGCTCCCAGGTTCATTGAAATACCTATCAGCAGAGCAGATCCTTCAGAATTATCTGGGATAGTCACAAGTATATAGAAAACCAACTTGAACCTCTCCATGCTGATTAATTAAATGTGGGGGACCCTGGGCTGAAGTGTCCTGGGAAAACATCTGTATCCAGGGATTGTGCAATTTGAAGTCACGTGTGTGTCAGCATCCAAGGGATGGAGGGAAAACACTCTGGAGATCAGCTGGGTGTTGTTGGTGTTCTCCAGGGGAGTCCAGTACCATGACTGCCATTTCTAAATGGGGAAACTGAGGAAGAGAGGGAGAAATGAGATCACACCACCACTGTCACAACTTCAGCTCATGTTTTCTCTTCATCACGCTTCAGAAGAAGGAGCGACCTCAGCTTAATTCTTAATGTATTTGCAGGATGTATATTTATTGCTTAAAAAAATGAAGAAAACCACATGGAGATGTTGTTTTGAAAGATGAAATGGTGCTATAGCAATTTTGCAATATGTAAATTCCTGCTGCCTGTAGATCTAATGGCATTAAGTCTGCACGTACTTGGTGGAAAGCCAAGGATGTCATGGGAGACATCTGAGGGATGTACTTTATCTTTGGCTGTAAAAGCACTTAAAATCAGCATGAGCAATGTGTATTATTACAGGAATTATTGACCTTATTTGCACTGGGTGGATGTACATATGGAAGAGGAGGCTGGAGTGATAGTCCTTCCACATTTATAAATGTAAACATTTATACTGCAGACATCTTCACTTAGTGGAATAAACCCATATTTTTACTTTCAGCAGAGATGAGCTATTTTAAGAATCTCTTCACTAGGAGAAAATGGGTTGAATCCCAGGCTTGTATCTTTGCCAATGTTTCTAAACCTTTCATTCACCACTTGTAAGGATGGAGTAAGTTTGCTCCTGAGGACTGTGAGACGTTCAGTTACTATGGAATCATATTAACATACAATGGTTTGGGTTGGAAGGGACCTGAAAAAACATCCAGTGCCACCACCTACCATGGGCAGGGACACCTCCCACTGTCCCAGGTTGCTCCAAGCCCTGTCCAACCTGGCCTGGAACACTTCCAGGGATCCAGGGGCAGCCACAGCTTCTCTGGGCACCCTGTGCCAGGGCTCAGCACCCTCACAGGGAAGAATCCCTTTCCAATATCCCATCTAAATCTCCCCTCTTTCAGTTTAAAATCTTTCCAATCCTGTCACTATCTGCCTGTGTAAAAAATCTGATTAAATGACAAAATCAGCATCTTCAAAGCAGCAGCACAGGTGGAGAGAAGCCACAGGAATGGAAAAGAGAAATGCAAACAGCTGCAATTGGATGAAGTGCAAAGACCAGAGCTGATTTGAGAAAGGATGCTGCAACCTTTGTACAAGGGTTTAGACTGGATTGAGTAAGAGAGGAATTAGGTTTTCAGGCAGGCATTAAGTGAATTTGTGGTATGTTGATGAGTTAAAATAAAAAGACAAAAAATTATTTGTCTTGGGCATAGGCAGATCTGACTCTTGCTAATCTTGATAGTGCAGGGAAAAAAAACCAAAAAAACCCCCCCAAAAAAACTACTCATAAACTATCAATTTTTAGGAAGAGGATGTGTTATATCCACCTTCTGTTGTGTCAGCATCTTAGAATCAGATAATGCTTTGATTGAGGGGAGTGCAGAAACAAAGCTGGTATTTAAAATAAGCAACATGTGAGGAACTATTAATCTCAAATGTAAGACATATGCAGAGTTACAGTGAATTCTGAGACAGTCTTGCTGTGACAAAAATACAAAAGAAGTTATATTAAACCATTGAATTTATTCACTGTTTGTTGTAAGGCTATGTAAAGCAAGTATAAACGATTAATAGAAATGGAAGTGAGACAGTTCAAAGATAAAAGAAAGTGCTAAAGAATCATTTTTGGGGAGCTTTTCCCTGAAGTGACATTGCACCGTGTCTTTCTGCCACGTGAAATAGGAGGCCTTTTGTTCTTCATGACTTTGATTTTTGTAATTAACTCCCTCTCTGGTTTGCTTTCTGTAACAGGTATTTCTCGGTGTAACTCTAATAATGATCCTTGTTCCTGTTGAAGAACTGCCAAAATCAGGTTATCCACCACCTGTTTAAAAAGAAAAAAAAAGTAAGAAATTCAAAAGTGAAGTGATAAATTTCAGAATAGAGTAGAAATCCAGATCCAAATGAGAAGAGAGGGTGGTGGTCTTGTTTATTTGCCTGTTTGATTATTATTAATTACCTCAAAAAATAAGATGAATGAATTTTCTTTTTCATCTTTTGAGAATATAGGATATTATTGAGAATATTTTGAGAATATAGGAATGTCCTATATTCATCAGATCCTTTTCGTGTCTAATCCCATCTTCTCTTTGCCCAGAAAAGGTAAATTAGATGAAAATGTAAGAATCTCATGTCTAGAGTAATATATTTTGTTATTTTTGCCTTGACCTTTAGCAATTGCAGACTGATTAAAGCTGTCAAGTTGTAACATACCCTACTCAATTTATTTCAATATTATTAATGTTTCCTCTGGATAATCTTGACTTTTTTTTTTTTTTTTAATTTTCCGATTCCTTTGGGTTTAAACTGTACTCTTCCTCTCTGACATTTTTTATGGAAATGTGTTCCATTACTGAAAATCATCTTATGAACTATTTCCCTTTATCAGTGTTAAGTTTCACGCTTTCATACTCATCTGGCACCAGAAGCCATTACAATTCATTCATTTATTGCAGTCAGAGATTTATTTTTGGATAAAGCATCTCCTTTAAGGGGGAAACAGACTTGTCTTGGAGACATCCAGAGTGGGATTCACCTCACCCACCTTTAGATGCTGACAACACAGGTTCCTTTAAAGCCAGTGGAGAGAAACAGCACTTGCAGGGTATGATTTCTCTCATTTATTCTGCATGTCTGCCTTCAGCTGATGTGATTCATGCTCTGGTTTCTGGTGGCTATAAAGGGGATTTCTGTGACTAGGAAGGGAAAGAAGGATTAGCTCAGGCACCTCCACTGCAGGTGTATCCAACCTTTGATTAGATGGGTCCCTTAGATATTACAAACCTTCCACTTTAACTTCTCCTACTTCTTTAAGATTATTATTATTATTATTATTTCTTCTTCTTCTTCTTCCTCCTCTTCTTCTTCTTCTTCCTCCTCTTCTTCTTCTTCTTCCTCCTCTTCTTCTTCTTCTTCCTCCTCTTCTTCTTCTTCTTCCTCCTCTTCTTCTTCTTCTTCCTCCTCTTCTTCTTCTTCTTCCTCCTCTTCTTCTTCTTCTTCCTCCTCTTCTTCTTCTTCTTCCTCCTCTTCTTCTTCTTCTTCCTCCTCTTCTTCTTCTTCTTCCTCCTCTTCTTCTTCTTCTTCCTCCTCTTCTTCTTCTTCTTCCTCCTCTTCTTCTTCTTCTTCCTCTTCTTATTTTTTATTTCTGAAGTGCATTTTTTTTGCCTTTCCTTCCTAACTTTGGCTTTTGCTTTTCTCTTCTACATTTGACAGAGCCAGAGGAGAAAGTGTTCTCCTGTTGTGAATATTTTATCTAATTTATTGTTTCTGTTACGTTCGTGTTAGAGGAGATGAAGACAGAAATTTTGGATGAGCCTGCCCTTGGTTGTTTGCACAGAATTTTGTGGCTGCCCCTGGATGCAAGAAGTGCCCAAGGCCAGGCTGGACAGGGCTTGAGCAGCCTGGGGTGGTGGAAGGTGTCCCTGCCCATGGCAGGGGGTGGCACTGGATGATGTTTAATATCCTTTCTAACCCCAAACCTTCAGTGATTCTGTGATTTGCAGGCTCAGAGAAGGGAAGGGAGGCCAGAGTCTCCTAAAGAAGATGAGATTTTATATCAATGTATGCTAAAATACAAAGGGTTCTGTGCAGCATGGGGACAGCAGAAGAGATTTCTACTAGAGAAGGAAAAGGATTTTTAGCTTTGTCACATTCCATTTAAGAAAACTGGCTTTCAGCCAAGTGCAGGGGAAGAAAAATAGCACAGAAAATAAAAAATACAGGGAAAACTAAGGGAAAAAATCATATATCTGAATGCAATTAGCAGTTACACTCCAGTGACAAAGCATATTCCTTATTTTGCAGTCTGGCTTCCTTAATGATGATAAACTACCAGCAGCAGACACAGCTACTTCCTTTGTGTCAGCACGAGCAGGAGATATTTTGTAATGGCTAAAGCTGCATTTTTGAACCCTGACTTATCTTGGAGGTGGCTATTTCACATCTAAATTCTACACACATGCTGCACCCAGGACCCAAGACAGCGCATTAAGAAAAAAACCCAACGTAATAAAAGGAGTAAGAAACTGAGGATAATGAAGTTCTGAGAGAAATATGAAACAAAGAAAATTTTCTCTTTAGATCAAAGATGATGCCGTCATTCTACGTAAAGCATTGCAGCAGCTAAAACAGCAGAGGCATCACCTCCTCAAGAGAAAACTCCATGTGCTGCATTTGCAAGTCTAGCCATGGTTTTACATTAAAACATTTATTTACATTATTTTATTTACATTAAAACCTCTTCATGATGGCTTGGCTAACCCAGGCTTGATGCTCAGGGCAATCACAGACCTTCTGCCATCCTCACTAGAAGGTTATTTGCTTCCATTTGAAGGAAAAGGAGATTTTTTTTGGTCTTCTATAGCTGAAATTTTTTCCAGTTGTCCTCCTTCAGCAGTGGAGAATCTCCCTCCAAAGTGTTTTGTGCAAGAAGGGAAGACCAGATGTAAAACTGAAGGTGTTTTGAGAATCAAAGACCTTGAGCACTGTTGGATAATCCTCAGCTCACCAGGAGTGCAGCAAGGAATGAACTCAAAACATCCCCTCAGAAAAATTAAAGGAAAAACCCTTGACTGCAGGGTTAAGGGAGCAATCTGTCTGTGCCTGCAGATAAAGGAAGGCAGAACTGTCCCAAGTGGCAAAACCAGCTCATAAATCAAGAGAGTTCAGATGGGGAGCGCAACCTTGGAATTTAGCCAAGAGTTGTCATTAGTAATTTTAACAGGAACTGTTTGGGGAGCACATATTGCATCTTCCAGCTGCTGAAAAGGGGGGCTGGAAGATGAGGGAAGGTGTGTGAGTCAGTTGGAGGTGGGAGCTGGAGACATCAGTGACCCCTTCCACAAATCTGCTTCATTATTCCCTTTATTATGCTTTCATTAAGTAGAAATTGTCTCAGCCAGGGCTTGGGCCACAAACCCTCAGAGATTAATCTGCAGCACAAAAATCCTCAGGTGGATTCCCCTTCAACCATCTTCAAGATTTGAAAGTGAGTATTTTATTGGGTGGCTTTTAAAGGAAGATTTAATAGATTCTGATAGACATCCACACTCTTTGGATAGATTAATGCACCTGAAAGGAGACTTCTGCTCATCAGTCACATTCAGATAAATATGCAGGAATGTCTGAATGCTTGGTGGAAGGTTTTTTCCATGCTTGTTGGCAAGCAGGAACCACAGACAACTTCCAGCCTTCAGAGAACATTTATTTCTTCAAATATTTCTAGTTTAAGCACCTTGTCTCACTACAATCAAAATCCATATCTCACTACAATCAGTATCCATCGTTCTAAGAACTGATAAGGAATACTGCTTAGGCCTGTATTTATTTATAGTTTCTTTTCTTTAGAAACAATCACAAATTCTTATGAAACTCATGACAGAAGCTTAGTGTATATTGAGTTTCTTTATAGTTGTAGGTGGGAATTCAGACTTATCAATCACTCCTTCTGAAGACCACTCATAATTGACATTTGGATTATCACAGAAGGCACAGATTTATATTCCTTGTTATTTTAAAGCTGGTTTTTCCAATTCTTTCTACAGAGTGTCAAAAACTTTGGCCAAGAAATAAATCTATGTAGCAACACTTCTAGAGAAAAAAAGAGTTTGAAATTCTGTTCTGAGAAATAAAAAAATATGTTGTTAAATGTAGGGCTTTTTAAATTAAATATACATTTGGGAATTTGGAAATATCCCTGACCAAATCACTGACTTCTGGTGCTGCTTAAGGACAAGCCTCTCCCTGTGCTATTTCACCACTCCTCCTGCAACCACCAGCCCCCAACAAACAAAACAAGACAAGAAAAATGAGAAGATACAAATATTTCACGGAAATTTCAATTTTCTCTTCCAAACCTCCTGCTGACCCTTAGGGGGACATAAGTGGCAGCTCAGAGCTTGTCCCTTGGAGCTTCTCAGCACTTTGTTGCTGCTTTCCATTCCTGGCCAGTGCTGCCAACACACAGTCCCTCTTCTCCTCTGTGTTCCTCCAGACTGCCCAGAGAAGTGGTAGAGTCACCATTCCTGGAATTGTCCAAAAATCACGTGTACTGGCAGCTGAGGACACGGTTTAGTGGAGAACATTCTGTGGAGTTGGAACATTCATTGTTGTGACTGGGGATCCTGAAGCTCTTTTCCAACCTTAATGATTCCATGATTTCCAGCAGGCAGAAAACTTCACTCAGCGGTGATGGTTTGTTCCTGGATGGGAATGGTTGGGGAATTGGACTTCGAGGAACAAAGCAGCTGAAGAGAAATCAGCGGGCTGGCTCTCACCTCAGCTGTGGGAGTAGCTGGTGTCTTCCCCGTGAAACTTGAGTATCACTTCAGATATGACAACGGGAGGTTCACAGGCTCATCGTGACAAAATCCAGAGCCCCAGCCTGGGCTAATGATGCAGTTTGAACAGCAGACTCCTTCCAAACTCCCGTGGAACTGGAAGTTCTCATCGTCAGCTTTATTTTCTGTCAGACATAAAGAACCTTTTTGTGCTCCTTGAGACTCTGCATGTCTTTTCCTCCTGATAAAGAGGTGCTGTCAGATAATGTTACACAATTCCTTCAGTGAGTGCCAAGTATGGAAACACAGTATAAACATTGTCGGCTTTCATTCCAATTCCATTTTTATCCAGGTTTTGGGGGGAGATTTTTATCCAGGTTTTGGAAACTCCCAGATGTTTCTGAAGTCCCCTGATGGTCACAGGAGGGCTCAATCCTCAGAAGCAGAGGACACAGAACACAAAAAATCCTTAGAAAATTCATCCACCTAAATGTCTATAGTGTGGTAGGATGAATCTTGGCCACATAGCAATAGAGGAGTTATAAGCAGAACTGCAGGAATGCTGCAGCTTTGGGCTCAGATTGAAATAGAAATTTATATAATAAATTACATAACACATATTTAAAGATATATTCCTTAAATATATTTCTGTAAATCACATATTTATGTGGCAGTCAGGCGAAGTCCTTGGCGATGGGGAAATGGGAGACTTGCAAGCATTTTTTAAAAAGGTAGAAAGGAGGACTCTGGGAAGTCCTGGCCTGTCAGCCTCACTCCTGTGCCTGGAAAGATCACAGAACAGATCCTCCTGGAAGCTGTGCTGAGGCTCCTGGGGGACAGGGAAGTGATTCAGGAACTTTGCCAAAGGTTCTGAATCCTGCCTGACCAGCCCAGTGTCCTTCCCTGATGGGGTGACTCCATCAGTGACAAGGGGAGGGCTGCAGGTGTCATTTATCTGCAATTCTGTACAGCCTTTGGCACAGCTTCCCCCCAACATCCTTCTCTGTAAATCAGAAAGGGTTGGAATTGATGAGTGGACAGGGAATTGGTTGGATGGTCACGTCCAGAGGGCCGTGGTCAGTGGCTCAGTGCTCTAAGGGACATCAGTGGGGCTCTGTCCTGGGGTCAGCACTGATGAAAATCTTCATTAATGGCACAGACAGTGGCATTGAGCACAGCCCCAGCTAATTTTCAGCTGGCACCAAACTGAGGCTGCAGTGACGTTCCTGAAGGATGGGGCCACCCAGAGGGACCTGGAGAAGCTCCAAAAGTGACCCATGTGAACCTCCTGAGGTCCAACAAGGCCAAGTGCAAGGTGCTGAATGTGTCTGAGGCAACCCCTGGTATCAATACAGGCTGGCAGGAGAATGGATTGGGAGCTGCCCTGTGGAGAAGGACTTGGGGGTGCTGGGGGTGACAAGGTGTGACAACAGAAAATGTAACAATGTCTGCACTGAGTTAGACCAGAGATCAGCAAGTCTTGCAAGGTCGTACAGAGAATATTAGCAAGGGCAAGCATTAACATAGAAGTGCCCTAAATTATCTTCTAGCATCTACTGAAAAGTATTTCAGAAACTTTCTGAGCTAGAAGTGGTCTCAAGATATTTAATTGCTTTTATGGACTTTTCTTCCATGGAGTAGCTTTGAATCCTTGGAAACTTCTAGCATCTGTCAGGTCATGTCACATTTTTAGTTTAAGAATTTTTTGTTGTTTTGAACCAGGCTTCCCTGTTTTTTTTCTTTTTTGGTGTCTTTCCATCCTTGCCTTAGGAAGGACAGTAGATTTTTCCTTATTTACCTTCTCAACACCATTTTTATAAGTTCACACCATTTTCTGTCTCAGTAGTCTCCACTGGAAGTTGAAGGCTCCTAATCCTGAGCAATTCCACAGGTATAATTCCCATGATGACTGCCTGTTGTGTCTTGTTCCTCACTAGTTTGCCTGCTTGCACTCTCTCAGAGGAGCTCACACACATTGCCTTCTGCTGACTCCCTTCAGTGGGGAAGTAACTTCCCTTGGAGGGATGATTCACACCATGTAATTTCTTTAAACAGCTGATCATGAATCACAAGGGGTTGTCAAAGGGCATCTCTAGCTTATTTACCTGAGAAGAGGAAAGAACAAATTTTGTCTTCCAGCCAAGCTGAAGCTCCAGAAAGAGGATGTAGGTCAGATAGGGCAAAGAATTCTGAATTTATTGGTGACTGTACTCTTGACTTCAAGGGCAGTGGGATACTGGAGCCTTGCACCTGAACTATTCACTCTTTTAGCAGTTTTTGTGCATCTAAAACATTCCCAGAGGAGCTGCAGGAGCTGCATGATTGGATACAGGAATCTAGGAGTTTGTTTCAAATAAATTCTCTTTGAGGATATTGAGTTCAAGAGCCTCCCATCCCTTCAACTGGGATGGAATTTCCAGCCCTCAGCTCTCACTGGTGGCTGCTCTGACACCTTCCAGCATCCTGAGGTGCACAGCTCCGGGGGATAAACTACTTTGTATTTGCTGAAAAGTAAAAGTAGCCACACTACAGGGTACCTGCTGCTCTACAGGTTCATGGTTGGAGTCACTGCCTTTTAACACAGTGGTGCAGACCTTTGTCTACACACCAGCAATGCCCCAGAGAACCACAGCAGGTGGGGGATTTAGGATACTGCATCCCCCTGGCCGTGGACACAATCCTAGGAGCAGAAATGTCTTTGAACATTGTGGCTCGTTCACGTGGCTAAACAGGGAACAAGTGACTGCACTGTCTGCAGAAAAGTCCCACCAGATGTTGTCCTCAGGAACCAGGAATGTCTCTGACTGTTGGGAATCTCTCGGGTTTGTGTTTCCCAAGACTTGTCAGATCAGAGTCTTTTTTCCCTGAATGCCCCGTGCTGAAGCACAAGAAGAGTCAAAGCTGCCATTTCAGGTTTTCTTTGGGTTGTTTATTATTTCTTATCTACAAATTCTTTCTGTGCCCTGCCAAGGTCTTGTTGCAGTGAGGGCATGAGACGACTCCTGCCCACGACAGGCAGGCAAAACCTCTTATACCATGTTTTATATATCCTTTATTGACCATTGATCACCAATACCTACTGCTAATGTCAGACAGGTCACCTCTATCCTACACCAACCCCTGTGAGTCACCACTGCAGAAAAATGGATGACAAGAAGGACAAAAAGGACAAGGAGCACACCCAGGTCCTCCATGTTTTTCTTCTGACCCCTTTCTAAAAATCCCAATATTCTACATTTGCACCTCATGATCATTTAACTACTATTACTAACTATTATTTTTGTTACATTCTGGTGACTTGTAATTCATTTCACAAGCTGAAAGCTCTCCCATGGACTGAGATCCAGGACAGTGTCTGTCTGGGCTCTGTGCAGGGGGGTCTCTGAGCCCCTGCCAGGATCTCAAACCCTCCAGGGCAGTCAGAGGAGTGCCCTGGACTCTGACAGGAATCCTCTGGTTGGTGGGAAGTGACTGAGGAATATGGAGACCAGAGGGCCCCACCTGTCACGAGGTATTTTTCAACCTCACACTGCACAAGAGAATTTGACTTTCCTCTGGCTCTCCTTTGCATGCCCAGCACAGCCTGCCCATCACACCAGAGGATCTGTGGGCCAGCCAGGGCTGGCAGGAGGGAGCTCAGGGTGGGTGGGAGGCTGTGGCACTGTCTGGGGGCAGTTCTTGTCCAGCAGAGCAGAACAAGCCACGTGGGCGAGCCTCAGCATTCCAGGCTTGTCAAACCTGATAGTGCAAGAGGGATTCATCTCATTAACCCTTCGAGGTCTGGAATGGAGAGAAACAGGCACATCTAGGACACAGTTCCTTGGAGCTGCTCTCAGAATCTCCTTGGGCTGGGATGGATTATGCCTCATATTCCAGTGGCTGCATTGAGAAAACCTGACCCTGACACGAAGGCAGAGGTGCTTGGCCAGCTCAGACATGGTCGTCCAGTTAATTAAATCACACCTCAGCCGTCAAAATAAAACAGCAAGGACCTTCTAATAAAATACCTTCCACCCAGTCTCAGCAAACATTCCTGCAACCAGCTTACCTGTGTAGGAGGATGGATGGATGGATGGATGGATGGATGGATGGATGGATGGATGGATGGATGGATGGATGGATGGATGGATGGATGGATGTTGAGGTCATCAGTAGGAACTCACACTTTGCCCTCAGGAAGCCTCCTCCTGCCCCCCTCAGTCCCTCACACCAGCCAAGAATGGTTATTGTGCTTTACACACACTTAAATAATGAAGACCTATTTAATAGACTGCTCAGGAGGATAAAAATAAAACACCATTTGCCTGGGAGTGGCTTAATTGTTTTTTTTAGTCATAAAAATTGACTTCTTCGGGGAACAAAGTTCTTGGACAGCCTCTCCTCACTACATCAGTAGGAAACCTGATACTGAAATCAGCTGAGATCATCTAAGGCAGTCCAACTGCTGCTGGATATGGGCCACTAGATGATTCTCTTGGCCCACTGCCCTTCTCCTGGGAAAGATAGGGAGCAGATGTTGGATCAGCACATAATAATTGAACACCTGGGAGTCGTCTTCCATGCTTAGCAAGCTAAGGCAGCATCTCACTGCGGGGCTTTTGAGGTAGGACTGCCATAAATTCTGGAAGTTTTGAGAGAACACAGATAAGGTTTTGTTTTTGTTTCCCTGTGGGGTTTTTTGGAGTGGGGGAAGAGGTTCTTCAAGTCTGCAGAGTGAACATAGTTGCCTTTTTGTGGGAAGAACAAACATTTTCCTGTGGAGTTTTTTTTTGTCCTACATCATCTAATGCCCATCATTACCGAGTGCACTCTCAGGAATTCGGCCAGGGACACTGAGCTGGGGGTGTGGTGGACACGTAGGGGGGAAGAGATGGATCCAAAGGGGCCTGGACAGGCTGGAGAGGTGGAGCTGTGCAAACCTCGTGGAGGGCAACAAGGCCAGGAGCAAGGTGCTGCACGTGGGTTGGGGCAATCCCAAGCATAAAAACAGGCTGGGCAGGGAATGGATTGAAAGCAGCCCTGAGAAGCCTCAGAGGTGCTGGTGGTCAGAGGGTGGACAGGACCCAGCACTGAGCACTCCCAGCCCAGAAGGTCAGTGGTGTCCTGGCTGCATTAAAAGGAGGGTGGGCAGCAAGAGGAGGGAGGTGATTCCATCCCTCCACTCTGCCCTGGTGAATCCCCACCTGGAGTGCTGGTTCCAGCTCTGGGATCTCCAACATAAGGGGGACATGGACCTCTTGGAGAGAGTCCAGGGGAGGCCACAAATTTGATCAAAAGGCTGGAGCCCCTCTGCTCTGAAAACAGGCTGGGAGAGCTGGCAGTGCTCACCTGGAGCAGAGAAGCTCCAGGGAGAGCTCAGAGCCCCTTCCAGGGCCTAAAGGGGCTCCAGGAGAGCTGGAGAGGGACCGGGGACAAGGCATGGAATGAGAGAACAAAGGGAATGGCTTTAAACTGAAAGAGGGCAGGGTTAGAGGGGATACTAGGAAGAATTTTTTTACTGTCGGGTGAGGAGGCCTGGCACAGTTTGCCCAGAGAAGCTGTGGCTGCCCCTGAATCCCTTGAAGTGTCCCAGGCCAGGCTGGGCTGGGCTTGGAGCAATCTGAGACAATGGAAGTTGTCCCTGCCCATGGCAGGGGGCTGGAACAGGATAATCTCTAAGGTCCCTTCCAACATAAATCATTCTATTATTCCATAACCTTTAATTTATTTTCTTTCTGAGATGTGACTCGAGAAGACGGCAGTCCTGCAGGAAAACCCACAAAGAAAAGCTTTGAAAGTTCTAGCTGCTTCTTTAGCCTGCTCCGTGGTGCTGGAACAAAACCAGAGCTGAGTGCATTCACGGCGTGTCTGTACAAGGTTTTCTCCAGAGGAGGCATCTGTGCAGCCGTGGGGCTGTGACTGTGCCAAGGGACTGCAGCAGGGCTGGCTGCTTCTGCCCTGGGGCTGTGCCCCCCAGGCTCCTGCACCTGGGCTCAGAGCCACAGGGCCAGTGCAGGAACTGGGACAGGGTTTTTTCATGCTGGACGGGTCATGGATTCAGTTGATTTTATGACAAAATTGCCTTTTTTTTTTTTCTTCCTTTGTTTTTTGTAATTAATTTACATGCTTTGGGGAATAGAGGATGGGAGATGCGGGAAGTGAAGGGAAAGGAGTAAAAACCTGGAGGAAAGAAGGCTTGGGAGAGACCTTATCACTCTCCACGACTCCCTGAAAGAAGGTTGTAGCCAGGTGGAGGTCAGTCTCTTCTCTAGCAACAAGCCCCTGGACAGGAGGAAAAGGCCTCAAGCTGTGACAGGGGACATTCAGGTTGGACATCAGGAAGAATTTCTTCACTATAAGGGTGGTCAAGCAGTGGAATGGGCTGCCCAGAGAAGTGGTGGACTCTCCTTCCCTGGAGGTGTCCAAGGAATGACTGGATGTGGCACTCAGTGCTCTGTCAATTGACAAGGGGCCCAGAGGTTGGGATCAGTGATCTTGAGGTCTTTTCCAACTTTAATGATTCTGTGATCCCATGAAAAGATAAGCAGAGGAAAGGGCTTCTGTGGCAGAAACAGCAGTAGTCAGCATGCAGGTGTCATGGAACGCCAGGGTAATTAGAAGAACCTCGTTAGCAGGCAGCTGCTCTTCCCGCACATCTCACAGAATTTGGGTAAGGATGTGAGCATCCAGCCCCTCAAATTCTTGACATGGATCTGTGGGGCCTGAGAGCAGCAAAATCAGCATGGGGCCAAGTGTCCCTGTGGAATATCCTGGCAGAGGGCTCCTCTGGGCCTGCTGTCAATGCTCAGGCTCTTTCAGGGGGCATTTTCCAGGTCTGGGCATTTTCCAGGTCTGGTCATTTTCCCTCGAGCACTGTGCAGCAGGGAGCAGTGCCTGGATGCTCTTGTGCAGGGTGCCACCACAATCCTCTGCAGGAACTGGACACAGACCCAGCTGCAGAGCCCTTCCCCTCTCCCCAGCCACCTCAGCCCTCCCTGCAGCTCCCCTCCACGGATTTTCCAGCTGCAAGTGCCACTCCTGCACTGCCGTACAGGGGTCCCGTGGCTGGGTGGCTCTGTGGCAATGCAGGACGGTGCAGGTGATGCTGCTCCCGGGCAGTCACTTGGCTCCCTGGGGGTGAATATGTTGTGGAGAGGAGACAATCCTTTCCCCAAGCTCAGAGGGCTCGGTCTGAACACAGGCCAGCTGCCTATGTGCAAATAACGTCTGCAAAATGGTTCTTCCAGCTGAGATTCCTGCTCTGCTCGCCCTCAGTTCCCCTCCCTGACAACTCCAGCTACTTTATCGCTTCTCTTTGCAATCAACTCTGCAGGTCCGGGAGAAATTGGCTCCTTTCATCCTCCCTCGCACAGCCCCCTCTCCCTCCCAGCAGCGATGCCGTCCTCCCTCCCATCGCCGTGTGCTGCTGACCCTGTCGCAGTAATGAAATAAGAAATAAAAATTTCTAGGACGGCAGACGCGAGGCTAAGGTGACAGGGAGAAGGCAGATTTGGGGTACGTGGGGAAAAGAAAGGAAAAAAAAAGAAGGGGGGAAAGGGTGTTCGGTTCAGTAAATTTGATTTGAATAAATCCCTCCTCCCGCTCCTCCTCATTGGTTTCTTTTTCACCTCCATATTAATGAGAGCAGCCAAGGAGAAGCTATTGGTTCCATACCCCTTTCCCTTCGCTCAGGCACTCGGGGGAGGAGGTGTTTGCATTTCTCCGCAGGACCAGCTCGCTTTGCAGAGCATTGTCTGGGTATGAGAATCACACACAGGCACAGGGGCAGGGGCGAGCGCAGCGGAGCATCTCAGCCCGGCACAGCATCTCAGCCCGGCACAGCATCTCAGCCCGGCACAGCATCTCAGCCAGCCTGAGCGCCCCTCTCGTCCCCCGGCCCGCCCCGACAGCCCCCTTAAAAAAAGAAAAAAAAACCCAAAAACCAGAGAGGGGAAAAAAAAAGTTTTAAAATATCCCGCCTCCCTTCTTGCTTTTATTTTGTTGTTGTTGTAGTTTAGGTTTTGGTTTTTGGTTTGGTTTATTTTTGTGTTTGTTTATATTTTTTGGGGGTTTTTTGTGGGTTTTTTTTTTTTTTTTTTCGCTTTAGCGATGGCAAATTCCTTCACGGCCAGGAGCTGGCCCATCCCCTGAGCAAAGGCAGCCTGGACATGACCAGCAGGCGAGGGAGGAGGAATTTGGATTCCCTTCGGAGGCGCCGACCCCTCCTGCGGCCGGGGGGAGCCAGCGCGGGCGGCGGGGCCGGACCGCTCCCCGCGGCCACTGTCCCCCCGCGGGCATGCGGCATCGCCAGCTCCGGGACCGAGCCCTGCTGCAATGGTGAGTCCTTCCCCGGCCTCCCGCGGCTCCTCCCGGGGCAGCCCCCGAGCCCGGGGATGCCACAGCGGCGCTGCCGCAGGCGGCGGGGACGGAGGAGCGGCCGGCTTGTCTGCCGGCGGCATTGATTTAGCGGCTGTCCCTCCGCGTCCCCAGGTCCTGCGAACACTTCTTGAGGGGGGCATGGCGTGCGGGCTTCCTGCCTCCGGCAGGCTCGGAGGATGCGTCCTCCAGATTGATTCGGTTCTTTGCAAACAAATCAATCTGCCTTTGCCGGCGGTGACAGGTTGAGGCGCTCGGTATGGGAATCACGTCTGGTTTTCACACAATATGGCTGGTAAATAAAACCTGGTTGCTAAACAGCCCCGCCGCTGCTGTCGGCGTTTGCGAGCTCGAGGCTGCCGATGCGAGCTCTGCATCCTCACCTGCCGCAGAAACTCTGATTCACCCTTCAAGCGGTGCAGCAGGACTTGCTCGTTTTCCTGTGGGGTGGTAGGGACGAACTGCGCTTCGTGTGCCTTTGACCTCTGCCGGCGTGCCTCTGGGCACTTCCCTTATCAGCGTTTGAACAGCTGGCTCTAATAATACCATCTGCATGCCGAGCACATCCCCAGCCAGGGGGATGGCACGCAGGACGGGCTCTTACTCCGCTGTGCTCTGAATTTAGGATGCGGAGCGTCCAGGTATGTGTTGGAATCTGAGGAGTTTGCAGCCAGGGAGAGAACGAGAGTGCAAGAATGCAGCTCGCTGTGCAGAGCTGGAAAATGCACGGGGAAAAGGAGGGGAGATTTGATTAGTGAGACACTGGTGTTTGTGGCTACACGATCATCCCACTTACACAGCAGCAGATCTGGAAGAACTCCCTGGAAGTCAGTGGATTTCTTCTGCATCTGGTCTGCAGGTAAACAGAATCTGGCCTTTAGCTTGAAGGATCTATCAGAGTAGCACTGGAGGTAGCTATAATAAGAAGAAAATCTTAACTAAGGTGAATAAGGCAGCAAAGTGACGGGATTCTTTCTCAGGGAATTATCAATTACCATCCGTCTGGTGCATGTTAATTACATTGCAAGTGGTGGACTGGTACAGCAATATGTAACTGAAGCAGCTTGTTGGAATTTCTTTTTTTTTTTTTTTTTTTAATTTCATCTGTTGGAGTCCAAAAAAAAAACCAAAAAACCACAACAAATGGATTTGCACTTGGCGTTATTTGGGTACACAGCCCCCTGACTGCTCTGTCCAGCCTATGCAGCACTGGTCAGGTACAGCAGGGAAAGGATTCCGTGGCTGATCCAAGGGAATGTTTGATTACTGGAGGTTAATGGTAGCACAAACTCCTGAAAGTGCTCCTGGTGTAGCTGCAGAGAAAGAACGTGTTACACAAGCATCTCTCTCTGGCTAATGCCAAACGCCCTGGAGCTGGCTTGGAAGAAGTTGTCCCGTAGGATGGGTAAGGCAACGCTGGAATTTGGTGAATAATTAAGGAATGCTGGTCAGGGCAGTCAGGGGAGTTGGATTAAAGTTGCTGTGTCTGCTTGTATGTGGGTTGTGATCTTACACTTTTATTCCCACCTGTTTCCATGTGCTGTGGGCCAGGGTTGCTGCTTTGCTGTCATTCAGGACAGCTCCGATCGATCTTATTTTGTCCCGGGCATTTATCTCGGAGATCGCTGTTTCGTTCTCTCCAACCAAAGATGTGTGAATGGCTGGGGAGGATAACCACGGGCACTGCACAGCCTTCAAGGTCACAGGGGGGGTCTTTTTGTGTGATAAACACACCTATTTCTCTTCAGACAGGCTTGGAGATCGCTCCTCGGCTTTAGCTTTCCATCATCCATGGGGGTCCCTGCAGGAAACTGGACCTCGCTGTGGGTTTGAGATGTCTGCTGTGGGCACGGTGGTGCCACAGCCTCACGGGGCTGCCCAGACCTGCTGCTGCTGCTGTTTGTGAGGCTCGCAAACACGGAGGCAGGAGCTCTGCTGTGGGATGCTACCAGGGAGAGAAAACCTGAGGTTTCTGAGCTTGTGGGCTGTGTTGCTGAGCACATTCAGACCTTTGTTCATCACGTCTCTCCTCGTTTGGCTGACTGAGATGGCATCCTGGAGATATTTTTTTCCTGGGGTTGAGTTCTATATGTGCCTGTGCCTTTGCTAAGTTGAGCCCCGTGTCCCCGAGCTGATTCATTCCAATGTAGCAGATTTTGTTTGCCTTTCCTTCCTTCTGAGCACACTTAGTACAAACAGTCTAATTCCTAAATTAGCTCAGATTATCTTTTAATGAAACCAGAGTATCTGAATTAAGAAGCTCTGAGAAGAAGTGAACTCAGGGCAGGATCATGCTGCAACTCATTTCTGGTAGAGAAGCCTGCAGAAACATCAGGTCTTGCAGTTAGTCCTGATTTAACAGAGAAATTGCTTGTTTGCCACTGTTCCCAGGAGAGAAAAACTGATCTGAGGATGTGGAAGTCAGTGGAGATGCTGAATTTCATTTCACCCCTTTCCTTGGCCCAGAGAGTGCAGCCCCAATCTTTGAGTAAATGAGGAGAATTTTTCTGTTGCCTTGTGTTTCCTTGTTTCCATTTCCTCTGCTCCTGTCACATCCAGCCAATCCCACACCATCTGTGCTTCGGCACACACTGCAGTCAACAGGATTTTGGAGTGAATTTTCCACATCAGGACAGAAGTGGAGCAGCTCTGCTGAAAGGGATGTAAATGCAGCAGTGAGGAACTCTCTCTTTTTTGCTAGCCACAACTTGAAAGTCATCTTTGCTGACAGTGCCTTGTCAGGGTGAGCTGTGGCAGCCCTGAAACAAGCAGTTCAGAGTATCCCTGAGGAGACTTTCCCAGTTCCCTCGGTGCTGAACTTGTTCTGTTCTTAGGGAATGCTTTGCATACAGAAAGGTGTTTGGTAGTTTTCCACAGCACTAACAAGTTCTAGAATTCCTGTGTCTGTCGTGGCTGCTGAAACACTGTTTGGATTGTAATTGAGTGGGCACAAATATATGGGAAAAAAGGCAGATTTTTTTTTTTAAAGCTTCATGGCAGAATGTCCACCCCTCACCCCATTGCTTTGCTGGTGTTTTATCTTCTGACCACCTTTTTCTGACTCAATTTATCATCTGTCTCCTTAGGCTTGCACTGTAATCTGCACAAGGCAAAGCAGGAATGAGTATAAAACTCTCTGGGTTGTTGAAGCCTTGTTTATGTAACTCACTGCAGCTCGGCGATTGTGTCCCCCTGCACACTCATCTCCAGAGTAGCCAGATTAATAATTTCACCACTGAACTTCTTAGGGCGAGCTAAACCATTCCATCTCCTAAAGGAAAGTGGAAGCATCACCACGCAGAGGATTTAAAGCCAGTGTGGCTGTTGTGCTGAGGAGCATTTCCTGCAGAAATACGCAGCTGCAGGGACTCTTGTTTGCTGCTGTGGTTCCAGGCTACTGTTGAATACAAATTCCTCAATTTATCTGCCCTGGAGACAGCCTGACAGTCTCATCCCTGCTCATTCAGGTGTCATGCTTTACTCCTTGGTAGAGGGCTACGATCTGAAACTGCTTTGATCTATTTAACTGCCATAGGTTTTGTTTGTTTTTTTGTTTTTTTTAAAGTTTTTAAAGGTGGAAAAAACATCTGCTTAATGCCATTGTTAAAAAAACCCAAACCAAAACGAGCACCAAAATACCCAACAAATAACTGAATAATTTTAGGTTTTGTTGATGTAATTCATAATTTAGCTCTAAAACTGAGAGAAAAGGGGATGAATATGTGTATGGTCACACTTTTCTTAATAACAATTATGGCAATAGCAATAATAATAATTTATTTTGTAACGCATTTGGAGCATTGATGTCTAAGAGCTCCTTAACATACATTAAACATCTGCCAGGTCTGTTTTCAGGTTTGTCCATAACTGGAGGCATTTCACAAACATGTGCCTCAATCACAGTGGCTTTTGCACCCCATTAGAGATGCTTGGGTCACGATTGCCCAGGAGCTGCAAATGGAAGGATAATTATGGTCTGTTATCTGTGATTGTTGGTTTGCTAAATGGAGCTGAGGGTTAGGGCAGGAAAAGATGTTTTAATCTTTGTGGTGTGTTAATAGACTGGATTTTTTATTTTTATTCATTTGTTGCTCAGAATCAGGCAAGTTTTGCTGCTTTCTGTCCCTGCAAGGGACAGTGCATTGTCCAGTCTGATCCTGTGAGGATTCTTAAGAAAAAACATTAGGGTGGAAGGGAAATGTGGCTGAATTAAGTTCTTGGTTTCTGGGGAGCAGATTTATCATTAGGTCCATCTCTGAGGGGCGGAGGATGTATAAATTCACTCATTCTCAAGAAGAAACTTGTCCCCAAAGGATCTCCTGGCAAAACTATCATTCATTTCACGTGGAGGGAAGGCTTTCTCACTCACAAGTGCTTGGCTGCCTGAGAGTAGATGCTCATCTACTCTCTGAAAGCATCTGAAAACACAATTCTCACATCCAAGCCAATCACCCTAATTCACTGTCCTAGGAATGAGCAGAGTGGTTCATCCCATCCTGGAGTGGGTCGGGTGAATCACCCCCTGGAGGCTCTTGCAGCAGCTGACACAGACACACATCCACAGCCAGCCAGATGGAGCCTTCCATGGTGTCTGGGGCATCCCCAGGAAGTGAAATGCCTCTCTTTCTCCCATCTTTCTTTGGAGGAGAAGGCTGGTGATTTTTTGTTAGCTCACAAATTTTGATAGCTGGTAAGTTTTATGAAACCGCTGTGGTGGGGCTCACATCTTCCTCACTCACATCTTCCCTTTATTCCATGGGGGGCAGACACAGCTGCTGGAGAATTCATGCCACATGGCCCAGACAATATCCTACCTAGTTATCTTTGGGTTTTTTTTTAATTATTCCTTGATTTCTGAGATCTGGTAGGCTTCCTTGGTGTATCAACACTTTCTTCCTTTGTCCAGCTGCTCAGAGGGATTTGCCAGCTGAAGCTCGGATGTGATTTTGTGGATACACCAGCACAGGGACACATCTAGGACAGTGACATGATTATCTCCAGGCACACACAGGCTGGCTCTGCCCCTTCTCTGAGCCAGGCAGGAGCTGTGCAAAGCTCCAGACCCATCTGCTCTACCCTGCGTGGGAATGGCTGCACTGGAAGTGGCACGGAGCTGGAGATGAATGCTGACCAGACCTCATTAGCTCAGGGCTGGCACCTTGTGAAATACATTTTGACCAGCTTGGAGCCCTTGTGCTCAGAATTAGGTGACCTAAAAGGCAGCTTTTTGCCATATATCAATAGCTCAGTGCTTTTTTCTTTTAATGCTTTCACCCTCTGTCCTAAGCTAACAAAGTCCACTGATAAATAGACTTAACTAACATCTTTCTCCTTTATTATGGCCTTTAAAATTGTTTTCTGAAAACCAAATAATGCAAAAAAATAAAAACATGAATCTCATAGAACGCATAGATACATAGATTGGATTTAAAGTTGTAGCAGTAAGAGGTACATTTCTCCACAGCAGAAAGAAATTATATATATTTGGAAAGGGAGTTTAAAATAGCTAAGATATCTCTAACCCCAAATTCCTTTTCCTGGAATGGAAGGACTTTATTAAATCACAACATTACTGTTTCTGCTCTTGCTGTCACATTTTTGAAGTAGGTTTAGAGAAGATGCTTTTTATTTCTAGCAAAACCATAAAATGACACGGTCATGGTCATAAGTAAAAAAACATTTCCTTTCAAAACAAAATATTTGTAATAATGACATTTTACATGCATCTGCATTCTTAAATTGATGCAATTAGTACCAAAGGCCAAACATGAGTTTGGGCTTAATTTGCATCTAAGATTTTGGACACACAACAGAACTTTCTCTCTTGGCCTAGAAACAACTTCTATAAAGAAGCCAGCACAAGTGCATTATTTAAAGACCCGAGTTAAAGTTAGTGAAGTTACTCATTTCCTGTGTTTTAGAGAGCTGGATCTTTGGATTCCTTCCAGGAGTTTTGTGCTCTAACTTAAAATGCAGAGGAGATGAGAGAGCATCCGAAATACCGCAGATGCTCGAGCTCTTCATGACTAAGGCTGCGAATGTGTCACAGCTGTCACTGGAGCCTTGGATGGCACAAGCCACGCTCATTCATTCGGGTTCCGTGGCTTTTGACAGCCTGGATGGGGTTTTTGTGCTGCTGAATGGGCCTGTGAGCCGAGATGATTACGTACAGTGGGCGAGCAGCTGGAAGGAACTTAGTTAGAAAACAGTTCCTGGTGGCTGCAGGGAGTGAGCCGAGTGGAAAGCCAGTGTGAGCCATGTGGAAGTCATTTCTCTGCATCATCCAAGCCTCTGGACACTGCTCTCTGTTCTCCAGCTTTTTGTTCCCTGGCTTGTTGCTTGTTCCACAGCTGGATGTGGCAGTGCATGGAAAAGAGCCTTCACAGGCTACCAAAGTCTGAATTTCGTTCGGAAGAGGAGAGGAAAAGCACGTCACAGCCTTTTTGGTGCCTCCAGCAAGTGTATCCCTGACAGATTTTCACCTCTGGTACTCAACTCATTCCCTTTTCTCTGTATGGAACTTGCAGGTCTCTTTTGCTCAGATGGTTTTTATGATGCTGACCCGAAATGGGATCCAGCTCTCAGATAAAGACACCTCAAGACAGGTGTGGGTTTTGAAGTGTGTGCCTGTTCTGAGTGCAGGAACTCCTGTTAAAATAAAAGGAGATTTAGGACTTGATTCAGCCGCTTAAACAGAGGTGTTAAGTGTCATTGGAGATCCCCTGGGGTATCTAACACCCATCAGGGATCTGTCAGTGTGATGTTTATCTGCAGCACATCATTTCCCCTCTTCCTGAGGGCAGGTTAAATGCCCTGGGGTGTTGCTGCACCAAACACCAGCATTTCAGCTGCTGATTCTGGCCTCTGCTCAGTGCCCAGTCAATGCAGATAAAGACAGTTATCTACTATAGACTGAGATCTGTAGCTCTTTAGCCTAAAAAGTCTTCCATAAATACCACTGAGATGGTTTCATCTGCTGTCTGAGTCCTGTCCTGGCTTTCTAATCCCTCCTCCTGTTGTAGAATGAAACTGATCAAATCTTGGCCTCAGTGCTCTTAACAAACACCCAAAGAATGGGTTGATTTTCATATACGCTCACCCACGGCTTGAAAATACCTTTTTGAATTTCCGTCTCGGATCACAGTGAAGATACTGGGCCATTAAAAAAAAAAGAAAAAAAAGAGTAAAGCTACATTGTAGGTGTGTCTACTGCAGGCATATCTATTTAGCTCCAAATAACTCCTGGAATCAGTTTTTTCGTTTTCAACCTCAAGACTGCATTTGACTTTCTCCAGATTCAGGCACCACTGACAGCTCCTGGCTTTTGTTGCCCAGGTTGCTCTCTCCTTCTAGGGTGAGAAAGAGCTTCTGGATTCTTTGATTGTTTGTGATTGGCCAGCTCCAGTCTGGAGCTTTTCCTCGCGACTCCTTTTCCCAGGTTCCTTGAGATGCAGATTCCGTCTACACCTAGTTTTGCATTTTTAATGTGAAAAGACCTTTCTGCCCAGGTTCCAAAGTGCTGTTGGCTTTACTACCGGGTTGTTTCAGCTTCTCCAACCTCTCCTGTTTGGAATAAGCAATGTGAACTACACACTTTCTTTGCTGAAGGTTTGTGTGGCTTTTGTCTGCTTTCATTTTTCTGGCGTGTTCTCTGTCTCCAGACAACACAGAGGTGGGTCCAAGGTGATTAAAGCAAAACAAGGCCTATTTAAAGCAAAACTCTTCAAAACACCAGGCTTTAATATTCTTCTGATAGGCTCAGCATCTTTCAGGTCCTCTGGGGAGCTTTATGTGCATCACTTTGGAAAACCTGATTAAACTCTCCCTGAAAGAAAAATGGTTTTTTATCTTTCCAGGATCCATCTGGAAAAGTAAGTCTTACATCTTCTTAGCAGAAACAAAAATTGTTTCTCTAAGCTAAAAGTCTCCCTTTTGGCATGGTCTTGATTTAATATTTTTTCTTCTGATGGATCATTACACCAACCTCTTGCTTTCCTTCCCATTGTCCCTGCTGAATTAGAACAAGGACATAATTTAGGTACTCTGTTATTCCCAAAGAGCTTCTGAGGCAGACCTCAATAAATAGATTATGCATATTTTCATGTACACGACATTATGCAGCACCATGGGTGTGACCCTTTGCCAAATCCATTCACAACCAGAAGTTTATTGTGTGAAATGCCATGAAAAATATGGATATGAAATCAATAATGTGATAGCTCAACCAGATCACTTAGATCAGATGATTTGGAACTCGCAGTTATTTTCTAAAAGAGTGAGAAGGAAGTTCACCTGAACATTAGCATGCAGTTCATTTCTTCACTGACTGCAGAAACTCTAACCTGATATTCTGCTTAATGAACTGACAGACTATTCCATAATGAATATCATTCACTGAAATGTCGAAGTTTAAAAAGGCTTTCGTTTAAACCAGGGGTTGTCTGAATTTTATGGCAATCATACATAATTTTATGTAATTTCCTTTTTGCTTCTTTTATAACTACTTACTCTAAAATATCACCTTTTCATGTGTGCAGATGTCTGGATGGAACTAAATGGTGTTTAGTAAATGTTGTCTTTACAACAATGAAACCTGTGGAATCCACATTTCAATTCTTTTGATCCCAAATCAGGTTCCTAAAATAATTCATTGGATTGGGCATCCTTTTTGCCTTCATTAGCTATGGGGGAATACTGGGCAGTGTGGAAGAGCCAGGTGAGCCAGAAAAAAAAGAAAAGTTAACAGATCTCCCCGTTCTGTGTAGACTGGCCAGACTGGAAGGATGTGCAGACATATCTGAGTGCACGGCCAGGATAAGCCATATCACCCTCTTTAGCAACATGTTCAAACTGGCATTTTATAAATCAGCTCTGAGAGCTTTAACCTAAAATATTACAGCTTCTGATTCATGGGCTGGTTTCAACATGCCAAATTTTTCTGTACTTGTGCCACGTCCTTGCCATTTCCAAAATGCATCCCTGTAATGTGCTACTCCTTCTGTGTGACTGAAAAATCATCACCTTTAGTGCCTTTGTGTTTGCATTTAGCCTGCAACAGGCAGAAGATCAGATCAGAAAGTAAGACCTGTATTTATCATTTTAGTGCTTTTTTATCAGGAATGGCAAAGATAAAGAAGACAAACTTGAGGATAGCTGAGCATACCTTGTTCTTTCACATCTCTGCAATTGCCCTCAACATAGAATCAGAGAATCAATCATAGAATCAGAGAATTGTGGAATGGTTTGGGTTGGAAGGGAGCTCAAAGCCCATCCAATCCCACTCCTGCCACGGGCAGGGGCACCTTCCACTATCCCAGGTTGCTCCAAGCCTCATCCAACCTGGCCTTGGACACTTCCAGGCGTGGGGAATCCACAACTTCTGTGGACAGCCTGTTCCAGTGCCCCACCATCCTCTGAGTAAAGAAGGCAGTAATCTCCAAGAATTTCTTAACTTCCTAAAGAAAATAATGATTTCCATCTTTCCTCAGAATGCATCTCAGGACTTTGCTTCCTTTGCAGCTGGAGTAACATAGATCAGGACGTTGTCCTGACATCCTCTTGCCTTTATTTTCAGCCCTTCTAAACATGGTATTAACCTTTGTGGCAGTTTTTTCTCCTCTAAGTTGAAGAAGGCTAAGAAAAGTCAGTGAGGTAAGGGAACATGAAGAAATAAAAAAATACTAATGTGCTCTAAATTGTGCAGGTAATATTGACACCATCTGAAGCTGGACTTAGCCTTCAAAAAAGTTCTCATCTCTAGGAAAGATGTAAACGCCTTCACTCTCAGTGAAAGGAACCACAGTGATTTGCCAGTCCATTTAATAACTAAATGTGCAAAAGAGTAAAACAATGCACATTCCTCCAAGCACTTTCCACTTCCCTTCTGTGCTGTTATCAGTCTTTACCCTTTTTTGCTGTATTCCCTCTTTGTCCAGTTGGGATTCAGGCTGTTCTTACCGTGACTTCAGCCAACATCCCCATGAGCTCCACGGCTGGAAACTGTATATTTTCAAGCCTAGTTTTATAAAATGTTCTGTAGGATCCCACACTTTATTCTTTATCTCCTCTCTCAGCAGACTGCTGCCTTCAGTGACCCATGAAATACAACACAAAGCAGGAGAAGCATGGTGTGACCTACCTGTTGTTTCGAGTTTTCCCCTCTGAGTTGCCTGTGAGCAGCTTTGGAAGAGCTCCTCCTCGATGTTGTGCAGTGGGCTCAGGGAAGGAACCCGTGTTATTGGTGTCAGAAATGCTGAAATGATTGTCAGGTGTATTCATCCTGCTTGTTGTAACTTGGCCTTTCAACGATGCCGTGGGGTAGACGAGACGTGACCCCAAGTTCTTAATCTGTCTCAGCAAATATTCTACTGACGTTCTTCGAATTCTTTTAAAATAAATCATTTAGACGAGTCAGTCTAAGTATTGACACTTGCTTGTTCATTTGGGGATTTATTCAACGTGTTGCTCCAGTAGCAGTGAAATTCCACTGCAAAAATCACAACATCCTGCATGAGACACCTGGAGGGCCACACTTTGAGTACATTTCTACAATATATCATTGTCATGGAATTACAGAATGCTTTGGCTTGGAAGAGATCTTGAGGATCATCCCCTTCCACACCCTGCCATGGGGAGGGACATCTCCCATCATCCCAGATTGCTCCAAGCCCCATCCAACCTGCCCTTGGACACTCCAGGGAGGGGACATCCACAACTTCTTTGGGAAGGCTGTTCCAGCACACCTCACTGCCCTCAAGGGAACAATGTCTTCCTGATATCCAATCTAAACCTGCTTTCATTCCATTTAAAATCATTCCCCCTTGTCCTAGCACTACATGCCCTTGTAAATAGACTCTCTCCATCACATCTACATAGGTATGAATTTCTGCACTACATCTATGGAGCATAAGAATATAAAGCTCAATTAATTTCTTTTTTCCTGAAGCAAAAATTTTAAACAAATCAGATGTCTTGTGCTGCATAATAGCTTCCCCCCCCCACCACTGTCCATTACAGGAGTCTGGGATGACTTGGTTATCTATAAACATCCACAAAGTACACGTCTGAAGCTACTGGAGGAAAATCCACTTTGATTTGTAAAACACTCTCTTAACTCCCCTTATGGATTTACAAAACAAAGGCTTTCCATGTCAAGGATGGGACATAGGGTTAATAAATTCAAAGTGAAAAAAAAAGATCAAAATATTTCCTTCACAGGTTTTTAGAATTTAAAAGTGAATACTTACTCTTCTCCCAAAGGATTTCTTAGAAGTGTTGCTGCCATTATCCTAAATTGGTAGTTAAGGAATTATCTGAGGAAAACTCACGTCAGAGTTCTTGTGTGCTCAGACAGGCACAGACTCGTCGTCAAACACTTTTCAATAGCTTGGGTTTTGCATTTGTGCCTTTTTTATCTCCACGCTGCACAGTGACAGAAATTTCTGTTGTCTTTTTGAGCTGAAATGAATCTCCCTAGACGGGGGGAAACTGTTTTCATTAAGATCTCTTCAGCAGAGGTGCGTTTGCTTGGCAACACTGGCGTGAATACCAGTGAGACTGGAAGTGGTGAGCAAGGCAGACAGTCATTGACAGGGCTCTGATGGGAGGGAAACAGCAAGAATCTGCAGTAGCCTGGGGGAGTCTGATCTCCAAACTCTCTATGCAATATCTAGATAAGGTGTTTAACAAATGAGGGCAAACAGGAGCTGCAAACATCGTGGCCCAGAGAGTTTCCTCAGGCAGTTGGGATGAGGCCGTTCTGGCTGGTGGTGAAGCAGTTTGGCAGAGTGAGCAAGAGTGATGGCAAAGCCATTGCTTGACCTCAAGGCCAAGGAAGGTTCCAAACCTGGTGTATTTCACGTTGTAGTCACAATATTGAAGCCAGTTTCTTGCCCCTGCTATGAAGCCAGCACTGGTGGTTGCTGGCTGCTCCTTGAGCTCCCTCTTGTTCACAAAGAGGGAGCTGAGAAATCACTTCTGATCCGAAGGTGGGTGATGAGTTTAACAGAAAAGCAAAGGCTCCTTGCTGGCTGCACAGAGAGATTTTTAGCCTGGTAGGGGATTGCTCTGTGGTTACTGATTCGTTGCCATTGGCAGATGGATTCACTGTGGTCCAGCTGTTGGCTCGGACAGAACAGCTTTGCTTTTAGACCTTTTCAGCACTTTTGGTCTACATAGCTCAGAAATGAGAGTGAAAGAGAGCCAGATTACCCTTTTACACAAGGAGAAGGGGAATAGAAGACTACAGACTGCAAGAAGATAAGGGCACATTAGAAATAAACTTATCTACAAAGACATGTTGTGGTTCTTGGATAAAAGTGCTTTGATCCTCCAAGGAACCTTAGGAAGTCAGATCTGACATGGACACCTGTCCATGGTAACAAAAAATATTTTCACATTTCAAGTGCTCTGAAATGATTTTATGTTACTGAAGCCTTTACACAGGTTCTGTTTAACCAGTTTTCTTTAAGTCTTGGCTTAGTCTCCAGTAATTAAAAAATAATTTTGTTCCTTAGTTGCTGCATGTTCCGTGCTGTCTCTTTTCAATTAATTTAGCCACTATTTGCTCCTTAGTCTGCAGCAGAACTGGAGACAGGGAATACCTGCTCTGAGTGCTCCTGTTTGAATGTATTTCAGCAGAATATGTTATCAAGCTTTTTGGGATATGAGGGACTCTGCAACTCAGGAAAACATTGGCTGTGCTGATGCTGGGAAATTGAACACCACTAGGGAACATCTTAAACTCTGGGAATTTGGCCACTAAACCATTCTTAAACTATTATTAAATGAGTGATAAATAATTTGCCTGTTGAATGGGTTTGCAGGGCAGCTGAGATTCCTCTTTACAATGCCTGGGCTCAAATCAGAGATGATCCAGTCTCGTACATCCTTCCCAACAGGCAGTGTGCAGATGGCCACTCTGCTTGAAGGGCTGAAGAGGTTAAACCATTCCTACAAACCCGTTTGCCTCCATCCAAACCCAGCACACATCTCAGTCACTGCGTGTGGGGGGTGTGCGTGTGAAGTGTGGCTGAAAAAAACACCACAAATGAACAGACAGAAGAAATCCTGCCTTGTGCCTCCCACACTCCCCAGCTCCTGTGCTATTCTAGCTCTCCTGGCAGTGCTGTTGGATTGCAAGAAGTATCTTAAGGCAAAATCCCTCCGTTTAGTCATGACTCTGTGCTTTGACGTTGCGTTGTGGCAAGTCTGGATTATGGCTTTTCTGGAGCAGCAGAGTTCAAACCCTGCATGGAGTGAGGCCTCAGCTGAGACAGGGCAGGAGACATCTCCCCTGGTGGACAGACCTGATTCTCCAGAGAGCTGGGAAGTGTGCTGGAAGAGGCAGTTGGCTGCACATCAAAGAGCTCGTCTACTCAACTTGCAGACTCCTGGGAAGCTGTTTCCTTAGTGACAATAACAACAGGAGCAATTTTAGAGCATTTTCTTCATGCCTGTTTTTAGTGCTTTAGAGATGTTCAGAAGTGGGAGTACAACTGGCACTTTTCTTCAGAGGGGTTGTTTTTTTTTTTACAACCTACAGGTTGTCTTTCTTGTCTCTTTTTCTAGCTCACGCTGACATGTCAGAATTTTTGTTTATCACAGGGATCTGTCTTAAAACTGCTGGCATTTTTAAATCCACAGACACCGTGGGAGCTAAAGGAACAGATCTGGCAGGATGTTTAATATGTCCAGTAAATGGTAGCAAGTTGGGAGGTTATCCCTGTGACACCAGTGCTGGGGGGCGTGGAGGGTGGACACTCCTTAAAGCCAGTCCCACTGCCATGGAAGGGACCACCAACCCCCAAAACTAGGCTTGTAGAAGGAAAAATTAAGGGAGTGAAATGGAAAAAAAAAAAAACACCACAAATTCATGCTCAAAAGACAACTCTTGACAAAAGTCATCAACCTCCATATTTGTCAACATTCACAGTAAATAAAAAAAAATAATTGTGACGTGGGGGGTGGAGGGAAGAAAATGCCATAGAATCCTAAAATGGTTTGGGTTGAAAGGGGACTTAAAGTTCACCTCATTCCAGCTCCCTGCCATGGGCAGGGACATCTCCTACTATCCCACTATCTCCAAGCCCTGTCCAGCTTGGCCTTGGACACTTCCAGGGATGGGATGTCCTTGCAAGAGAATGACCTGGAATTAGCTGAAAGTTGGGACTGTTGTAACAATAAGACCAATTTTTCAGTCTTTCCTGAAGAAGCCATGCAGGGTGAACACCCACTCTTCATCCTGGCAATTAAAGACCTTGAGCACACCCACAGGAATTTAGTTTTGATTTCCAAGAAAACAAGGCTGACTGAAGCCCTCATAAAAATACACAATCTGGGAGCTGGGGGAACCTTCAGAGGTCACAACGTGTTGTGAAGCTGAGGCAGAACGTGGGAAAAAAAAGTACAAACTCTATTATTTCTGAATTAGGAGGGCAGTCGGTACAGGCTTAATCTTTAACCAAAAAGACCAAAGAATGACTGAAGTCAAAATATGATTCATGCCAGGGGGGTGTCAGGCTCTTTTTATTAGCAGCAGAAAGAGACTAAAATATCTCTGCTTATAATTTAAATGCTAATAATTAGCTGGGAAGAACTCTTTGTCCAGGAGCAGTACAGTCAATTCACTAACACGACAGGATTCTTTCTTTGTTCAGGGCGTCACGTAATTCTCAATAAATTTCAATGTCATGAGCAACTTTGTTTTCCCTTCCTCAGTCAGGGCAGGGGGGCTTGGAACATCGTGTGTGTGCATTTCCAAGTGTGCTTTTAATTTCTCTTCAGTTCTTGGACAGTAATTCTTGATTAAATTATGAATTGCTAGAAACTTAATCAGAATGAACCATATGGCATGGCCCAATATGGGAAAAAACAATGAAAAAATAGAAATTAAAATATATATCCATTTAAAATATTCCTGAAGTAACTCCCCCAGGTATGGAAAAAAAAAATCAAACTCTGTCTCCCAACTCAGTTATCATAAACCTTTTTTCAGGGTGGGGAAAAGAAAAAGCTAAAAATGTAAATGACAAACAGAAGTTGCATTGATGATTAAAGATAGATTGTCGATTTGCTATTTTAACACTTTGGATCATTAATTTAGATGGAGATCCCTAATAATGAGGCAGCAAGGTTAATTAAGTTCTAAGTTCTGCTCTGGATGACTTGTGTCCACATTTCACACCAGGGCTTTGGAGCCAAATTTCAGTCTCTCTTGTGAACTTGCTGTTATGCAACTACTTTTTTTCAGTATCTCACCATTATTAAGTGGTTCCAGCCTAGACCTGAGTCTTTATCCCTTCATCAAAAACCTGATCAGGTTTGACTCAGCTCTGCAACGCGTGGATGATAAAATCTGAGATCACAAACTGTGCACTGCATGTGTATTTTACATTAAACCACTCGATAGTATCTGAGAAAAATGAAAGTGATTTTTCTTACCTCCAGCCTTCCGGGCTCTTTTCATGGGTGAATCTATTAGAGCAGAATACCGAATTAGGAATTAAAAGATTGACTGGGTTAAAGCAGAGAAATCCCACGTGGGAGACACGTTGGTCACTTACTGGGGAGGGGGGAAGCAAGGAGGGGTGAGAACAAGTAGCACAACAAGACTTGGACAAATTAAACTGACAGTGCACCATTTACTGAGCAGGATGTAAACACATCCCTTAAATGGCAAATTAAAGAGCAGGAGAATTTGTTGCAGATTTTATCATTGGAAAATGTTTCCAGTCAGAAAATTAGAATATATGCATTGCTAAGGCCCAGCTTCACCTGCTCTGTCAAGAATGACAAAATGAATCTGCTCTTTGAGGGTTAGAATCACAAGCATCAAGAGTAAGAAATAGCACAGACAAGGAAAAAGGGAAAAAACCCACACAGGATCATAGGAAGACCTCGGGTCTATGAGTTCTGAAGTGTGAGGTCCATGCAGTTGTTCTGCAGCCCTGCAGGTCCCTGAAGGCACCAGAACCTCCAGCCAGCTCCTCCATCTCATCATCACCTCCTGAATCTCCTCTCTGTGCTGTGAGGAGAGCTCTCTGACCCGGTTGTATCGCACTGGCCTTGGCTGGCAAAGATTTACTTTTTCATAGAATCACAAAATCATAGAATCACAGAACATCCTGGGTTGGAAGGGACCTTAAAGATTTTTCAGTTCCAACACCCTGCCATGGGCAGGGACACCTTCCACTGTCCCAGGTTGCTCCAAGCCCTGTCCAACCTGGCCTTGGACACTTCCAGGGATCCAGGGACAGCCACAGCTTCTCTGGACGCCTTGTGCCAGGGTCTCCCCACCCTCTGAGTAAAGAATTTCTTCCTAACATACAATCTAAATCAGCCCAATGTTTACCCCAATTCATCTGGAGTAAGCTGGGTCAGGCAGTGATCCTACAAGGAGCTTGGTGTGGACAGGGAGCAGTGCAGCATGGGTTGGTGGCTCTAGGCTGCCTGGGGGTAATGTCCTTTCCATCACGGCCAGAGCTGGGGACAGGCATGTCTGTGCCCTCTTTGAGGTGTTTGAAGCATTCTTGCGGGATTTGTACCCAGTGGTGGACACCTCATTTCTACAGAGGGTCAGCAGAAGGAAAGAATTCCCATCTTCCAATGAAGAAATGTCAATTTCCTCTCAGGTAAAGCAAATAATCACTATTAACTTAAAAATAGTTGAGAAAAAGAAAAACACTGGGCAAGAGTGGAAAAGAGACTTTGATGTTATTCCCTGTGCTGGTGGTCAGAGGAGGTACAGCAGGTACCTGGGGCTAAGTTAATCCTGTGTGTATCTGTAATTCTGAGGTTACCTGGATGTGAAGGACTCAGTGTCCTCCTTTCTCTCTCAAGGCACTCTGCAGACCATTGCTGCTTTTGTCTTCAGAGGTGCAGATGGCCTTGAGGAGGCCTCTACACGTGGGAGCAAACTGGGGCGTTGGTTTGCTTTGGGAAACACATCAAAAAGGCAGGAGAAGGAGAAAAACACATTAATTTGACAGCTGGATGACTGTCACTGGATAATTATTCAGTTTTATTCACCTGCTTGTTTATGACCTGTAAGCCCTAATGTCTTGGTTTGGATTTGGGATTTGTTTATTAGTTTGCTTTGCTTTTTGGAAGGGTTGTTTTCATGTTATCCTACATTATTTTCATTTAAAAACTGTCATTATTGTCATTGCTGACTTGAAGATAACACAGAGCACCACACTCCTCTGCAGAACATGAGCCAGATTATTTTTATAAAACCTTTGATTATTACCCATCAAGGAGGGTTTTGTGATCAGTTAGAGTCAAGCAGTGCTGGATAGAATTAAACAATCCAAAAGGCATCTAAATCCATGCCACAGCATTTTGGTTTCATCTAAATGGGAGACCTGCACACACCCAAAAATGTGGCAAATATTACTGGAAAAAATATTCTCTGCCTCACACAGCGTTTTCATTCTATGGCAGTTTCTGAATAAAACAATCTTCAATAAAATACCCAGTTCTCTGGACATGTCTAATGGCAGCCAAGCTGTGCCCTGGAGAGTCCTCTGTGCACCATCCTATCCAGACTCCAGCACAAAATTTATTCTGCACATATTTAGTTTTATTTGCTGAGAGAAGATCATTCTCTTCCTTTCCTTTCTGTTTCCCACTCTTCTCTCCCCAGTGAGTTACATGCTTCAGAAAAAAACATACAAACTCATCCCATGCCTCATTTGCTGCAGCTGGCACCAAACTCCAGGGACAGAAGTGAACTCTGGGATCTGAGGGAGGAAATTCTGTAAAATGCAGATTCACCTTTTCTAGGGCATGTGGAGGATTTGGTTGGGTTTGTTTGTTTTGGGGTGGGGGTTTTGGGGGTTTTGTTTGTTTAAGGGGTTTTTTTGTGTATTTTGTTTTGTTTTGTTTTGTTTTGTTTTGTTTTGTTTTGTTTTGTTTTGTTTTCATTTGGTTGGTTGGCTTTGGGGGTTTTATTTGAGTGATGCCTTTAAAGAAAAGCTCGTCTTAGTGCAGAATACATTCCCAGGGAATGTTCACCAGACTGGCCTGAGCCAGAAATGTTGTGAAGATAATTCAAAGTTATTCTGTGCTACCTGTACCTAATTCTTAGGGTGGCTTCCATGTTTAAACACAAGGATATTTCCAAGGTCAGCCAAAGCACAGGTAAACCATTAAAAGGTTTTGCCAGCTGACTCTCACGTACCATTGATGGTTTCTCCTTTATTTTCTTGTCCTGGTTCACCTTTAATCCTCTCTTTAGTCCTCTGTTTGGATGAGGGAGCCCAAGGAGGCCACTTGAATGTAGCTCTGTGCCATCTGCAGCCGTGAGAGTCATCAATAATGCAGCCTGCAGAACCGAGGGCTTTGGGACAGCTGGATTTCTTGTCTTAATAAATTGCATCCTTTGGAGGCTGCTGAAGTGGATCTCCCAGTGATGGAGATCAATGAAGCTTTGTCTTTCTTAGGTTGCTCTTCTTTAGATTGGATATTAGGAAGTGTTCTGATAATTTCCAGAAGTTTTTATCAAATGCTGACCAGGGTGGGCAGATCCTGTGTCTCCATGAGAAACCAGCCTGGGAAACAGTCCCTGTCTACAGCACTGTTCTTGCAGGTATTCCAAGAGCTTGGAAGAAACACTCTCCACAGAGGATCCAAGGAAATAGGGGAATAATGTAGAACTGATATATTATACATCATTGTGAAATTGTGAACTCTTTGGCCAAAATCCTCTGTCCTAAAGAGTTTCTAAAGGATCAAACCTTGATTACCCAACGTGCTTGAAAGGCACGTGATGATGACCACGTTTTTTCAGTGCCATTTCAGCTGAGCTTGAATTACATATTAAGCTCAAGGTGGGCGTGAATGAAGACCTGAACAGAATTTACACTTGATCTGATGTGAGGAAAGTAAAGGGAGGAGGTTGGAGCAACAAGAAAAAAATCTGTTGCTAAACACATTATTTAACCTTAATTTGCTGCCCACTGTAAGATGCTACTCATCAGCTGAGTGTGGCTTTGGCAACTTCTAATGTTTGGACTGAATCTTTTAATGCTGTTTCTCAAATCCTTCCCTTTCCCTCCCTTCCTCCTGATAAAAAAAATATAGAGAAATAGTGTGTAATTAATCTGTTGCTTTGAAATACATAATTTAGGATAACCTAACATAGGCTGTGAACTCTATGGGATGTGCTGATTACATCTCAGGGACTATCCAAGGGATCTGTGGACATTATCTCAAGTTTAGAGGTACATTTTAATGAGATAACTCTCACCCAGGGCTCTGAAGGACCCCCCACGGGGAGAGAAGCATTTTCACTGTGTCTTTGAGACATGAGTCAACCTATCTCAAACTGAGCAGTGGGCACGCTGGAGAAGAGGGGATTTCAGCTTGATTGGATTTGTGTGTTTATTTCCTGGGTTACAAAGCCATCCAGTGGAGAGGAATAGCACTTTGATTGTTTTCTGGCCCACGAGGGATATTTCAGTTCCACGTGACACCTAAAGGAAGACGTGAATCACGGCAAGTTGGGTTGCGTCTGATCCGATGGCCACCCTGCCAATTTATAAATGTTATCATCAGACAGCTTAATGGCTATCACCAGGATTTCCAGCTTTCACTTCTACAGACACATCCCAGAGAAGAAATTTACCCGTGTTTTTAGTTTCCATGGTCTCCTGTTCACACAGGGTCCGTAGATAAGATTGCTGCTGTAGTAGCTTGGAATTTGACAGAAGTATAAACATTCTATAATGGATGCAACTGACATCTTCTAGTTGTGTTTTGATGAGTTCCTTTTGGGGGTTTTTTTTGACACTTCTAGAATTGATGAAATAAGAGAACACATCATTTACTGGCCATTTATTCTGCAATGGGTTCTGCCAATGAGTGTGTTTGTGTGTGTGTTCATATGAAATTGTTTTGGTCCTGCACTGTCTGACCTTCCCAGGAGTTCCCTTAGGGCCATGATCTGCCACCCTACAGAGCATCATAGGGACAGCTCATCTTCCAGAACTCTCATATGGAGATCCATGAGCAAATAATGAAGATGAATACAGGGATAGTCTTAATCACTGGCTGAAAGATGATTACGTGGGAATGAATCACTTCTGTTCATTTATATTTGTCTTTTTTTTTTCTTGAAGTGGTAAAGCTACTTTATTCATAATAGTGAAGTGGTGGTGTATGAATTAAGCTGTATATTTACATTATCTAGGGGAAGGAGGGAGGGAAGGGAG